>OMNN01099778.1:6780-18323 GCA_900302755.1 Chromis chromis | reverse complement strand
ACCTTTTTTCATTCCTTCCAGCAATAAGACATTTGACAAGATTTTCATTTCATTCAAACTTTTATTTGGACTGTCACACAACCTGCACATATACACCGATCAGCCGCAACATTATGACCACGGACAGGTGAAGTGAATAACATTGATCATATTGGTACTATGTGGTACTTGGGTTTTGCCATCCGTGTTGATGAGACTTAGACACCCAAATAAACATTGTCCCAGAACAAGCACACTCCCTCATGCAAATGGCAATCCCAAATGTCACTGGCCTACCCCCGCAGGAAAATGCACCCCACCACATGGCAAAAACATCAAACAATCAGGAACATGTTGAGGAACATGACAATCGATCTCCAAACTTCCTAGACCCCATTCTGATCAGGCATCAACAGAATGCAGTGGAACAAGTTTGATTGACAGAGGCCCCACTGCACAAGCCAGAGTACCCAAAGGATCCACTGCCAACGTCCTGGTGCCAGACCCCATAGGACAGACTGAGAGGTCCTCTTGTCCATGCCCAATGGTTCAGAGCATTTTTGACCACATAAGGGGGACCAACACAATATTAGGCAGGCAGTCATAATGTTATGCCCGATTGGTATACATTATGACTATATTATTATATTACTATACTATATTACTTTGTGCAAACTCTTTGGTGACAATGAAAAAAAAATACTCCCTTTAACCAGGAGGAAACCTTCAGCAGAAATGGACAAGCAATGCATAAGAGAACGATAAGCAGTGAGGAGGTCAGAAACTGTAGCTCCGGAGCCAGAGATACCTGCAGAGAGGACAAAACACAAACTACGGGAGAGAGAAGACACAAAGTTAATGACATGCAGTGGTGGCATATAAATGTTTGGAAAGTAAAACAGAGGAGAGGTGCATCAAGGTCATCAAGCAGTTTGGTCTATAGCAACATAACTAAAGGACGGTTCAGGGTCACTTGAGTCAGCCCGAACTATGAGCTTTATCAAGAGGGAGAGTTTTAAACTTAATTTTAAAAGTAGAAAAGGAATTGGAGACTCTAGGACAACCTTTCAAGCTACATTTGACAGATGTTTTATAAGATACACCTGTCAAATTGAATACAATCCCACACAGCAGCTCTGCCAAAAATTCTACTTTTATGAAGCTTCTGCATTTTCTGTCTTTGTTGACTTTGTTAAAAAGGCAATGGTCATAGTTGGAGGTGGAGGTGAACTGGACTGCATTCCATATACGCGAATAAGTGGGTGGTAAGCAAAGAAAAGTAAGTAAAATGTGTAGCCGAGCTGTTGGATTAGATTGCATTACATTGGCTGGTAGTTCTGCTGGGATTTTTCTTCCGTAGCAGCAAGTGTAATTTTTTTTAAAAAGTCGAGATAATCTTGGAGCTGAAAAATCAGTCGACAGAAACAAATGCAAACGAGCAAGTGCATCAGAGGTGTTCAGCACTGCGAAGTTTGTTCCAATTTCCAAATTGGAGGAATAAGTCTTGGGAGGAGAGAGACACGGCAGTCATCGTCAGGAATACCAAGTTCATACTGGAGGCTTGGGTTTGCCTCAGATAGAGAACAAACTAGATCCAAGCAGATGAGCGCAGGAAATGCATCTTTAGTTTAAGATGTATGCGATTGATGTTGCACAATCAATTAAATCACACCATTGGTCTCTCCCCAGCAGAGCAGCACCATTTAGTCTTGATGCTGCTTCCTCTCAGTAAATGTTTGGATCAAAGTTTAGACGGCTGCATGCATTAAAACCGTACGAACTTATCATTGCCTTTGACTGCCTTTTTTTTTTTTACCTGTATTATGACACACAAGCCATTAATTCAATTCAAATGACTGGAATTAAAAATGCTATGAGAACATCCTGAATGATTCCAATCTGCATATGAACTGATGCCACTTCATATAGAATTACAGTTATTCCTTTTAAATGGGGATTTATTATTTCCCCTTTTGCTTTGATATTTTGAAAGTACCATAGTGAGAAGAACCATTTGCATAACATATAAATTAATTCAACTCTATATTTTGCCTAAGAATTTAACTAATGTGTATTTAAATACATTTTTCTTCAGTAACTAGATAATTAATATAATTAATGAACATTTTCCCTCACGACTCTGTGATTCACATTGCATATTTATTTCGTATTCAATATTTTGCAATCAGTTTTAACAGTCACATTATACTAATACAATTCAAATGCATTCCATGTGTTTGTGGATCCCCGGTGCACTGTACACCCAGAGTTTCCTCTGCACGTCATCCACTGTATCCACTCCAGGGCTCAGCTTGACAGGGACCTCGGGGACACACAGATGGACTTTCCATGTTGAACAACATCATGACAGACACATGAGTAAGACACTGCCCATGTTTCAGATGTCTCATATCTTCCTTTACTACCTCTTCAGGAACCGGAATCCCATAATGCTTCTCCTCATAATGAATCCCACCCAGCATATCCAGCTTATCGACTGTAAAGCCGACAGCAGTAGAGATTTTTGTTTTATTATATTGAATTTCAAAAAATATGATGTAAGGGTTTTTAAATTTGATCTGTGCGCAGTGTTTTTTCTTCTATCGATTATGTTGCTGTGATATTGACTGAACTGATATTGAATGAACAGATATTGAGGGATATACTCCCACATTCCTTTGTCCTTAAAACATCAGCACTCACTGCTGTTTTCCTCTTTTGTTGTTTATATTTTATTATATACTATATAATATGGTATAGTATTACAACACACTGCTGACTGTAAACATTACGTTATATATTGTTTTTCATGTAATACATCTTCGTGGAGCATGTGGCACAAGATTAACACAGGGAAGAGTAAAACTGGTGCTGACGGTGAGAGAAACAGCTCAAGGAACCTATAAATGGGAGCATTATGTCTATTTTATTCTTGGCGAAAGCTATAGGATGATTTATTTTTCAATTTAACACGATTTTAAGGAAAATGGCAAAATCCTTCCATTTTTCTAAAACACAGTGATACAATATGAATTAAGCAATACATTTTGTTCATTTACATGTTGCTGCAAACCTACCTAATAGAATAGTTGGGACAAGAGATACCAGATAATATTCCTAATAATAACAATACTTGTGTAATTCATAACACAAGTAATCCAGGGCATCAATGAAGGCAAACAAGCCACTGAAATAAATAGTGACCAACAAAACTCATTCTCTTGAACTGTATGTTGAAAAGCATACAGTGTTTCTACAGTAACATTAGTCTCTGTGTAAAATGTTAGTCAGTGGCCGCAACGTGAATATGACGAAGCCTGTTTATTATTGCCTGCAGTACTGCAAAGAGATTCTGACTGGATAGTTTGTGTTTAAAGGAGCACTGAAGGGATGAAGGCATAAATACATAACTTCTACTTCTTAAGGAAACATTATAGAAAACAGCCTCTGCTTCACTAATGAACCACTTTAATAATATCTTCAGAACAAAACCTAAACTGCATAACTTACTCCCATAATCACAATGATATATTAAACATAACCTTTAATTCTAATGAGGTTATTAATCTAATAATGCAATCATTTGTAAATATTCCAATTCTTTAATGCCCTTATACTTTCTCTTATATGACAAATGACCACTGCTCATATGATTTTTACATCTTTAAAGACTGTTAATTCAAAGAAGATTACTTTATGTAGTTAATATGGAAATGCATGCAAGAAGTTGCATTAAAATCTAATCTGATTACGTTGTATGGGGAGGCTGTGTGTAAATATGCCTCCATCATGTATTATTTTTGAGTTACTGCGGTCAGAGCAATGTCTCATTTGGGAACTACTTTTGGGTTTTAAACCAGTGGACCGTGAAGAGCATCTAATTGGAGCCTCATTTTTATTTATTTAATTTTTTTTTAACTGCACTTGTGATCCAAACAAGTTAAAGGGGTTTGGGTCATCACTAGGGATGATATTAGGTTAGGGTAAAGTCTAGACTTACAGGATAAAGTTTTTATAAATCTCAAATAAATTAGAGCCAGTAAACGTGTCGACAAAACTCCCTGCAGACTGTGCCGTCCTCTAAAGTGGAGGGCTGGTTAGGAAACTGAATGCAAGTGTAGAATTTTTGGATTCTCGTGCAGTGAGAGTAAATTTAAAGTAGATACTCGTGAGCCGGTACTGTGGCTGTTCTTATCTGACTGAGAGGGAAACACTGCATGAGAACGAACAGACGGTTACTGTCACATACTCCAGTGCCGTCCTGAGAGCTGCGCTGTCAAGCTTCTCCAAGAATCTATCAATGAAGGCCAACTGTCTGGCTGAAGAGCCCTGCAAGAGGAAACTACCTTATTACCATGCAAGTGTGACTGACTGACTGACTGGCTCAGTGTAGATGCTGCTACGTTAGACTGCTGCATAAATACTGTATATAACCCAGGCAAAAGAAATTCAATCAGTGAATCTAATCAGGCTTCCCCATGCATTAACAATAGAAATCACATCTCTGTAGGTAATTTCATGAGACCTCTGCCCTATATATTCTACTGGAAACAGTGTGGAGGACTACTGGCGGGTGCAGCTTGCTTGTCTAAATACATCATATTTACTCCATCCATCCCCTCAAGAGCTTGCAGTACGCCCGTCTTCTCTGCTGCTTCTTGTCTTTGGGGTGTTTTTGCTAAAGCAGTTTAAGCGAAGGGACGTTCACAGATCAGGGTTAATGTCAGTGATTTCTGAAGCAAAGCAGAATGTGTTTGCATTGCATTTACAAAGTCAAGTAGTCTCCCCTGTTGGAGTCCAGTAATGTATATTAAAATGTTTCACTTTGCATCTAAAGGATGGGCTAAACAATGAAAAGGTGAGCATGTCTGGAGGAGAGAATTGTGCAATTAGGGAAGAAAACTCCTGAAAGGAGGAAAAAAGTAAACAACAAGTCTACTGTGCTGGTGGCTTAACTAAAAGCTAAGGACGCTATTAACATGCCAATGTTGTGCAAGTTTATTTGTTTGTCGTGTTAACTATCTTAGTTTAATATGTTCGTGGACTAAATGCTTGATTTTTCATTTTAATATTTGATTGTTTGAATCACTTTTTTTAGATTCTGCTCTGTATTTTTATTTTTATTTTACAACACCAATAATTGTAATTACCATTTTTATAGTGAATGTTGAACTAATATAATTTTTGTTTTTGTTGTTGTTAAATTGTTGATGTCTGCATGCTGGTTAACATAAGCAATTTGGACTGCAGTATTCATGTGATGACTGCCATTAGTTTGGTGATAAAGTAATACTTTTTGAAACTACTAATGAAAAGTCACCACCAAGGGGGCCATGAAATTTCTTGTCAGTGCATCCAATAGTTTTTGACTAAACTGACCGACCTGCAGCCCAACCAGCCACCATCATGGCAATGGCTGAGTAAAATATTCAGGAAACAGATCATATGCAGAATATTGTGATCCTGGTATACATACAGTATATAACAAATTGAAATCTCTGTTTTAGTCCTCGTGGGCTGGAAAGAGTGAGCTGGAAGAGAGAATGGTACTTTTAATGGGACTTAGTGTGAGTGTAGAAGGCTCCAATTACATCCATGGGGATACCATTGTTTGGAAAGCCTCCAGGCATACAATGATGCCCGAGGGAGGAGGCAGTCATTTTGAAGCCCATGGGTATTCACTAATCACCACTGTGCCTCATGAGGAATCCTGCAAAAATGACAAGTTTTTACTGCCTCTCTGTCACAGCTCCATAATGCTGTGTGGGGAAATAACTGCCATGATTTTTTGTGTTATGGCTACAACACAATCATTTCAGCAGGCTTGCGTTCAACACAGATGCCACGCTGAGTTTTCAGTCAAAGATTATCATCCACCCCTGGTGAACTCAGCACCACCAGCAATCATCTCTGCGAGGAAATCAATATATTTGTCCAGGATAGACGGGCGTCATAACTTCTGGCAAAATTTTTCATGAGTCTTAAATGACTTGACAGAATGGCTTTAGCTGGAGAAAACAGCAAAACACGCTGATAAAATTCTTATCTTGGTGCCATTGTTGCCGTCGTTATCGGGCGCTATCAGTGAAGGGATTTGTGGCACTCGCTGCTGGTGATGTGGATCCCTGACAGAGTAAACAGTTTGAGATAGAGCAGCATTGAATTGTTGCTGTTTCCACTGCCAGTCTCTGCTGTAGAGCTGAAAAAGACAATCAGACAGTTGGTCTACACTTGAATACCTCCACTTCACCTAACAGATGGGTATCCTCAAATTAAAAAGCAAAAAGACTTTTAAAAAGTGCTTTAAATGAGGCATTGCAGTGTTTTGGTGAAAGGGTAAAATTTAGAGTATCACAAAAGCAAAATGGCCTTACTGCACTCAGATTGGATTGGTATCATAGGTGCTATTAACACACAAAAATGTAGCAATGTCATGGACAAGAATCTGCACCAGTTTTATTCTAGAGCTGTTAATTTAACGATAATTAATATTTTCATAATCAGAAATGGATAAAAACGACTATGTAGAATTGCTCATAGTAATGAACCCAACCAGGAATCCAAGGAAAAGCACATGTGTATTTGACATTGAAAAACATTCTAAATGACAAGAATTGCAGCATTTAAAGTTCAACTTAGTAGTTTGGGGAGCACAGCAGTGTGCAATCTTTATCCAGCTCAGTAGAAATCCAGCAGCTGGAATCCTCATATCATCACCAATAACTATTAACCAGCTACTATGGTTGACATTCCTAAACTAACCCATGGTTTACCTCTTTCTCCAGGTGGCCAACCTTCTGCGGTTGTTCCAGATCCCTCAGATCAGCTATGCCTCCACCAGTGCAAAGCTCAGTGATAAGACCCGTTACGACTACTTTGCCCGCACTGTGCCCCCAGACTTCTATCAAGCCAAGGCCATGGCAGAGATCCTGCGTTACTTCAACTGGACCTACGTGTCGACAGTGGCATCAGAGGGAGACTATGGTGAGACCGGCATTGATGCCTTCCAGCAGGAGGCCCGCACTCGCCAAATCTGCATCGCCACTTCAGCCAAGGTGAGCCGCTCCATGAACCGCCAAGGCTATGAGAACGTGATCCGCTCCCTGCAGCAGAAGTCCAACGCCAAGGTGGTCATCCTGTTCACCCGCAGTGAAGACGCCAGAGAGTTGCTGGTGGCTGCTGCTCGAATGAACGTCTCCTTCTCCTGGGTGGCAAGTGACGGATGGGGAGCGCAGGAGAGTGTGGTGCGGGGCAGCGAGGCTGCAGCAGATGGGGCTTTCACCATTGAACTGGCCTCCTACCCAGTCAGAGAGTTTGAAGACTACTTCACCAAACTGAACCCGTACACCAACACGAGGAACCCGTGGTTCAAAGAGTTCTGGGAGCACCGGTTTGACTGCAGCCTCCAAGAGCACGGCTGCAGTGAGCGCAGCTTGAGAGATGGAACTTTTGAGCAGGAGTCCAAGATCATGTTTGTGGTGAACGCGGTCTATGCCATGGCCTACGCTCTGCACAACATGAGGCAAGCAGTGTGCTCCAACACATCCAAGGTCTGTGATGCCATGAAACCAGGTAATGGCAAAAGGTTCTACAAGGAGTTCATCTTAAAGACCAAGTTTGAAGGTAAGTGCAGCAATGAAAGCAAACACAGGCATGGAATGTTTCAACAGGATAGAAGGAAATGCCTGTGCTGAGATAGATTTTAAATAGCTGGAAATAGGATTCACTTCACTGTGAATCCTTTAATGTAAAGCAAATGGGGGTTGCAAATGAGCATGACACAGGATTTAGACTTCAAATGATTCCCTCTGTGGAGCCAAAAAAGACTTTGTAATTATTCAATTAGCAAAAATAATCCATGAATTAATATGGAGGAGAACTTATCTAGAACATACTATTCTGAGAATACCAGATGTTGGCTGGATGAATCACATTTAGATAAACTAAAATGGGAGGCAACCAGTATGTTTTTATATGATGGATCTACAATTTCTATGTAGAAAATACACTTCTACTGATGACTTATCTGTATTCCACCTAACAAACTTGTTACATTTGCTACAATTTGCTACAATAATACTACTAATAATATTATAATAACAGTAATGTTAGGGTTTTTGTTTTAAATTATTTTCTATTATCCTTGTCTTGCCAATATATATGTGTAAATTAGAATTTTGAAAACCCTTTATAGCACATTCAAGTCAATATTGCTGTATTTTTGCTTCCTACCAGCTCCATTCAAACCTGCAGACACAGAGAACATGGTGCGCTTTGACTCTGTTGGTGACGGCATCAGCCGCTACAATATTTTTCATTACCACAAAGAAGAGGGGAAGTTCATCTACAGGAAGGTTGGCTACTGGGACCAAAACCTGACCCTGAACACCACCATGGTACCCTGGCGTGGCCTCGTACCACCGACCTCCCAGTGTAGTGACCCCTGCAAGAAGAATGAGGTGAAGAGCATGCAACCTGGAGACGTGTGCTGCTGGATCTGTATTCCCTGTCAGCCCTACCAGTATCTGCAGGATGAGTTCACCTGTGCCGACTGCAGCTTCGGTCAGTGGCCTCTGGCTAACCTGACTGGCTGCTATGATCTGCCTGAAGAGTACATACGGTGGGAAGATGCCTGGGCTATCGGGCCAGTTACCATCTCCTGCCTTGGTATAATGTGCACCCTGTCAGTCATAGGCCTGTTCTTGAAGAATAATGAAACTCCTGTGGTTAAAGCAAGTGGTCGTGAGCTCTCCTACATACTCTTGCTGGGTGTGCTGATGTGCTACAGCATGACCTTTATCTACATTGCCAAACCCTCCACTGCTGTGTGCACCCTACGCAGACTCGGCCTGGGCACCTCCTTTGCTGTGTGTTACTCTGCCCTGCTCACCAAGACCAACCGCATCGCTCGTATCTTCAGCGGGGTGAAGGATGGAGCTCAGCGGCCGCGCTTGATCAGCCCAGCCTCCCAAGTAGCAATCTGCGGTGCTCTTATCTCCTGCCAGCTGCTGGTGGCTCTTATCTGGCTGCTGGTGGAGGTGCCAGGGGTTCGGAAGGAAGTGAGCCCAGAGAGGAGAGATGTGGTCACTCTCAAGTGCAACAGCAGGGACACCAGCATGCTCATGTCACTCACCTACAACTGCATCCTCATCATCCTCTGCACCGTCTACGCGTTCAAGACAAGAAAGTGCCCCGAAAACTTCAATGAGGCCAAGTTCATCGGGTTCACCATGTACACCACCTGCATCATCTGGCTCGCCTTCCAGCCCATCTTCTATGTCACTGCCAGCGACTACAGGGTAACTATCCACGAATTTCTTTTTAAAAAGTGTTTCTCACTTATATTTCTAAAACCTTCTCAGATCCACTGATGTAGAATAATGTAAATAAAGTCTATAAATGACTGCCCCTTGTGTGTTTACCATTCCTGAAGAAGAAGGTGTCACTTTCACATTCCATTTGATCACCATCACCCAGACTCATGAAAGAGCAAGCTTTCTTTTCATGTGGGCTGAAGGATCTTTCAAGACAAGAACAAAGACTCTGGAGACAGATCAGGCCTGAATACACTGATAGAAATAATTAATGACAGTCAAACTGATTCATTGAATCACGGCGTTACTAAATGCTTAATGACACTTCAGGTGCAAGGAGGGGAAATTTGGAGATTTATAACAGTTTCTTTTTTTAAATATAAAACTAAATCAGACCTGGCCTAATATAGTGAACTCACTCTCACTTCAATGTAACTCAGGATGCTGAGCTGCGGTCATTTTGTGGCACTACCTCCATAATAGTCATGTATATACTGTATCTGGTGCAGAGTTGTCACACGGGGATAAAGATTTGCAGCCTTTAGGTTTTACACAAATCGCTAAAAGCTAAATTTAGCTTGCAAGCTTGCATCACACAAATGACAAGGACTAGATGAGCTGAATATGCATCCTGAACTCGTTAACAGTGTAATGTTACAACAGGCCACGAATTAGAATATGCATTTTATTTATAGCTGCAAGTACGAATTAATCTGTTTTTCTGCACAGTGTGAAGCAAGACAAGTAAGACAAAGCATACAACTGACAGACCATGTAAGTTATGAGTGCTGGAGCCTTAGGCAGACCCAAGGCTACTGCCACAGCATTTTGGTCAAGGTGTGTGCAACAAAGCCTTTGTTGTGCAAACAGATGGGGGGGAGGTCTGGGATCACACAAGCTCTGTATCATCACTCGGCACCTCAGGCTTTTCATGTCTGTAGTGATCAGCTTTCCTGGCACCAAAATCATGAACCGAACACCACCTTTTCTGATCCTCGGTAGGATTTAACAGACCAGCTGAAGGTTGTGGAAAAATAAGGCTTCACACTGGTGAGGCGGCACACAGGGTGACTGTAAGAATGAGACGTTTGGCACTGCAGCCGGGACCTTGATGCTTTGGTTCTGTGGGACAACAATAATAATGGCTGTGGGTTGAGTTGCCACATTTCAAATTAGGGCTGGATAGCACAAAGATATTCTAATGAGAGAGTAGCCTTGATGCCCAGTGAATCATGATGAACTGAAGCCTTTCACAGATAAATACAAATATTCTCTTATGATCAGACGCCTTAAAGTGTAAAGGATTCAAATCTCATTATCCCTCTTTTCTTGATTCAACATTATCGTTAGTGATGTAGTCGGTTCCTGTAGTATGTGTTCTGTACATTGGCTAATTAAATATAAATATCTTTACTGTTAAATAGATTTTATAATACAAATAATATTCAGTTAAATCCCACTTCAGTGCAAATATCTGTTTAAAAAAAAGACTGCAAAGATACCTATTTAATAATAAAACACATCCTACATTCAAAAAGTAACTCAGTATTGAATCATGTAAAAAGTGTAACCTCATTCTCTTTCATGCCAGTTTAAAAGTAAAAACACGATACGCTTCACAAAGCATCTACTATCTGGCTTTATAATTATTTGTGTGAACTGCTAAAAGGAAATAACATCTATATGGCATGGAGAGATTAGGAGCCGCGGACAGAACGCAAAGTCATATTACCAGCAAACCTGCTTTATTTGTTTGAGTTATTTCTGAAGGTAAAGTGCGAGCTGTTGTTGCGTGGTATGTTTGGGAGGGATTTCATATCATGCTGTGGTTCTGCAAATAGAAGTTCCTGGACTGCAGGGGTAACCAGTGGGGTGGGAAGAGATGGAGCTCAGGAAGATGACCCCAGCAGTCAGCTCACATTAGCAGCTGAAATATGACTAACAAGGCCCTGACTTTCCAGGACAGCCAGCTGTGCTTTTCCCATATTCTTCTTCTTGCCCTCATATTCATGCACATACAAATGCACAATTAGAATTGCTAAGATTGAAAACCTCACACTCATATCCATAATTGGAAATGGAAATGTGGCTAATAATGCAAGAATGATAACTATATGAAACATGAAAGGGCATAAGACTGTTTTTGATAAGACTGCAGGATTAATCAGAAATATTTATTTGAAATTTGGTACGTATGAAACACAGTTAAATAAGCTATTGTTTGCTAACTTCCCCAAATGAACTTTAAAA
>OMNN01099775.1:26437-47150 GCA_900302755.1 Chromis chromis | reverse complement strand
GTGTGGACCTGTCATTCTTGTTTGAGTGATGTTGATGTGAGCTGAAGAGGCATGACTGTGGCTCTCTATGAGGGAGGTATGGCACAGAATCCAGACTGGACTGTGGCATGGTGAGTGTTTGTATATATGTGTGTGTGTGTGTGTGTGTGTGTGTGTGTGTGTGTGTGTGTGTGTGTGTGTGTGTGTGTGTGTGTGTGTGTGTGTGTGTGTGTGTGTGTGTGTGTGTGTGTGTGTGTGCGTGCGCGCGTGTGTGCGTGCGCACGCGTACGGCTTGGCAGACATGCGATGAAGGGATGTCATGCCCTTCAGACTCTCACACACTCAAACACAAACATCCATATCCAGCATCAGCGAGCATGAATGGTCATTCAGCTGCAGCCAGCAGTATGAAAACAAGTCAAAGGGAGGAAAAGGAGGAGGATGAAGGATGGGGTCCCGGGCCAAAAGAAACATGGTGGGCTCGTCTGTCCTCCTCCCCTGTCCTGATGAGCACCCCAGGCAAATATTCTGTGAATGAGAGCATATTTCGGGGGGCTACACTTCAATTTCACCCTGCAAAGGAGAAGAAGGAGGAGGAGGAGGAGGAGGTGGAGGAGAGGTGACTCATTCATGATGTCATACGAATGAAAAATGGTAAATGAGTCTCAATGTGTAACTGAGGATGTGAATGTTGGCCTGCTTGTTGGCCTGGTAGTTCTATTACTGTGCAATTATTGCTTACTGTGTTACTGGAAAAACATCCAGAGAGCCTTATCACAGTGCACAGCTTTGGTAACATGCAAACCATTATAGTGATATATGAAAGGATAATGGCTAACAGAGTGCGCTTATTCACAGTGTTTCTGAGAGGTAGATAAGAAGACTGATGCCCTCTCTTGCCTGTGCACCACATACTGTATGAAGGCAGCTAGCAGATGGTTAGCTTATCTTATTATAGGAACTGAATGAGAGAGAAACAGTAGGCCCTGTTCTGTCTAAAGCTTCATTCACACCAATACATTTTCATTTTAAAATGGTGTTTTAAAATTCATCCAGACAAATGTTTTAGCATTGTGTCAGGAATAATTTCCGTGCATACCGACACACCTGAAAACGTATATTATATGACCATTCATGTATGGTCGGCATGTGGATGCTGGTTTAAATATGAAGCAGAGTAACAGTTGCTTAGATGTAGAAAATACTACAGTAGAAGAACGATAATGGTGAAAAGTAAGATCTGACATTTCCTTAATTGCACAACAATTGCTTGCATTGACAACACAGTAAGCAATGCCTGAAATTGCTTATCCATGTTGAATTAACCACTGATAAAGCCGATGTCTTTTGTTTTCTTCTGGAAAGCATTCACGTGAAAGGGGCATGACAAACTGGGTAGTGAACGTTGTGAATTGGAAACTGAGCATGGCTTTCTTTGTCATTGTTTCCAAAAGTCTCATTTTTATTGGAGTTTTTAGACTAAAATGCGGTCAGCAGCTCTTCCAAATGTTGCTGTTTTAGGGATCCTACAACTTTGGAATCATGTGGACGCTAGGTGTGAACATAGCATAACTTATGTGTCTTAAATTGTGCACATATTAGTGGGGAGGCAGCCTAAGGAAAGCAGTCACTGCACCAGCCAAGAACCAGTCCAGTACATTTCTCCCCATAAAACTACAAGTTGTCATTTTTACACCATGGTTATAGTAGAAATTAAACATAAACTTTAAGGCCTGCTGTATCTGCTCGTGGTTCTCTCTAGAGGGCTTTGTTGTTGGTTAGTTGCAAAAGGCTTTCTCAGGGGCTGAAAATTGAGGCCAACATGGAAGTGTCAAAAATTGCAGTTCCTTGAATGTCCACTTGAGGCTGGCTGCAAAAGTGAGTCAATCCCTATAGACCCCCATGTTAAAATGTCTAACTTTACAGCAGGAACAAACATGTTTACAGCCTGGTACAAAGACTAATTTTGGTCGCTATAGCTAATTTCCGTGTTCATAACAACAGTTAATTTTTATATAACTTACCCGTTTAATTTGTATTAACGCTTAAAGTTATGTATAATGAAGTGCCTGGCTGCTTTGAGTAACGTGGGTGCTGCCGTGGCCTGGAAATGTTCACAAGGCCCAACTTAGCTTCATTCCCGCTCTGCTTCTTTGCTGTTTTTGTATCAGCTGAGAGTTAGGGAGGAGTCAGGCACTCCCAAGATGGCAACAGCTGGAGCTACCACACTGAGCTTCAGAGCTGCTGTTCAGAAAACCAATGGGTGACGTACCAAAAGGTTTACTGATTTTTATATACAATCAATACCATTAAAGGTGAATGCCATTAGAGGGCTACACACATAGAACTGGAGTTACATCCAATGGTAGTAACAATTTACATTAGCCACCAAAGTTAGCTTACATAGAGATACCTTGACTGAGCTAAGGTTGGTCAGTAGAGTTTCTTTGTAGCTAAACAACCTTGGGATATTGTGTTCAGACACCGCTAGCATTTGAATGCTGGAGAGACATCTGAGGTTTCCTCAGACAAGACGGGGCCAACTGCTGATTTGTTACAGTTTTGCCTCACTGAATTTCATTTGTGGGGTTGTGCAGCTTCTTCTAATAAATAATGGACAAGTCCATGTCATTTAAACCCAGAATTATATACAGAATTCAAAACATAAAACTCCTGGGTCTACATTAAACGTATCAGATCAATCAATTTTCTTTACATTAATATGTATAGTAACTTATACAATGCACAAACATGAAATAAATTGATGTTTAGTGCGGCATTAACAATTTATTTGATGTAGATCTATTTCTCTACACAAGCAAACATGCTTTGCCTTCAGTGTGCAGATACTGCAGTGGCCTCAGTCTTTAACTGCAACTCCCAGAAAGAAAGCCAACAAGCCTATTATCTGTAATGTCAAATGATTCCTCTACGTAGCGAAAAGTACGCCTACAGAAAAAGGAAAACTGAATATTTGCCCTTTATTCTACTGTTTCTATTCAGAAACCCAGTTTAAAAATAGTCCTTGTGGAACATAAAGCCTCAAGCCATTTAATATTAATGCTTGAACACCTAATAATGATGGTTTTTCTATGTTCCCTCTCTCGTTCTACACTCTCTACTTTGTTTAGCGGCTTTACTGGTAACCAGGCTGACGTGTGTGGGACCCTGAGCCTGGACACAGTCCTTTGATCTCTGGCAGCAAATCCACAATAATGAGGTGACTTTATGATCATTGAGAATTTACGCTCATTGGATAGAACAGTTTTCAATTCAGTAAATTATGAGCCGTGTCCTTCTAAATGTCCGCTCTGACATTTTCTCTGCTTCTCCTATGGCAGGCAAGCTGTTAAGTGAGGGGTCTTACAGAGTTTGCTGCGGGTGTGACAAATACTCATGAGGGTTTAAATTACCTTTGAAGTGGCGGCTAATCATTGTGCTTAAACAGTTCTGGCTCAGTGGCGAGGAGTCAGCGTGGAGCTGGGTTCTTTTGGCTGGAAACCGAGTTTCATAGTAGAAAATGTCAAAATATTGACGGCAAATTCTCAGAAGATATAAATAAAGGCCTCTCTCATTTCTACCAGTGGTCAGCAGTGAATAGAAAGAGGAGTACAATGTTAACTTTGTATTCTATGTAAGAAGGCATACATCATGACCTCAAAGGCAGTGGATAGAAAAAGATTAGAGTCTGTGATAACATGGGTGAAGACTGAACTCATTCAGCAAACTGAACTTTGATGCTGGAGTGTAGTTTTGTCTTTGAGTTATAGAACTTGAAGAAGCCAACAGGCAACAAAAAATGGAAAATTAGAACATTTACATTTTGTGATTTAAAAAAACACAGAGGCAGTGATTGAGCAGCATAAATGAAACAGCCGGTGCTGATTAGCACGACCAACTTCCTAAATATAGATGGGTGACAAGTTAAAGGAACAACCTGAGGTGCATGGTAAAATGAAGCAATTAACATCCAAGCATGCTCTGTCACATGTATAAGAATGCTGAGCCGGCCCAGCTGTATCAAGACGGTAAGAGGAAAAGATCTAAGTGGCTTTAAGAAAGGGTTCATTGTTGGGCACAGATGGCAGGAGCTTCAGGCAAACAAATTGATCCAATGGCTACTGTTTCAATAGAAACAGTGATCTATTACAGAACTGCAACCAACAATTATGAGTTATGGATTAGTTGTTTTGGTCTATGAAGTGTCAGAAAATGGTGAAAAATGTTGATCAGTGTTTCCCAAAGCCCAAGATAATGTCCCCAAATATCTTGTACTGTCCAAAGACAAATAAAGAAACCAGAGAATGTTCAAATTTAAGAAGCTGTCCTCAGAGAATAGAGATGTTTTTTTTTCTTAAATTACTTCAAACTGATTAATCAATTATCAAAATTGTTGTTTTAGTTAGTAATGTAAAAAACATCAGCATTGGTCTACAGTCTACAGAGCATTCTCGACAAGTGGGCGCATATGCATGTGGCGTACAACAAGAGAACTGTGCAGGTCTTAATGAATGACCCCTATATTGAGGGGGTCTGTTGGTTCTGTTATACTGTGGGAGGTATTTTGCTGGCATGGTTTGGGTTCACTTGCTCCCTTGGAAGAAAGGGTCACTGCAAATGAATACAAAGGTGTCAGATTGATCACCTTTCCCTTCATCCTGATGGGAGTGGTTTCTTCCAGAATGACAACGTCCCCATCCAGAGGGCATTAGGGTCGGGTCACTGAATGCTTTTATTAAAATTACATGAATCATTTGCTTTGGTCTTTACAGTCACAAGATCTCAACCCAATTAAACACCTATGGGAGATTTTGGCATGACGTCTTAGATAGTGCTCTCCACCACCATCATCAAAACACCTAATGAGGGAAGATCTCTTGGAAGAATGTTCCACAGACCTGACAAAACAATGCCAAGGGGCAATGGAGCTGTTCTGTTGGCACATGGTGGCCCAGCACCTTCCTAAGACACTTTATGTTGTTTGTTCCTTTAATTTTTCACTTTATACATGTAGGCAAATTTTTCACTGCAGGACAAATAAAGAATTTTAAGTCCTTACGCCTAAAAAACCAAATCTGTATTTTGCCGTTGCCATACAAGACGAACCATAAGAGTGATTTCTGCTCTGCCAACATGAGTGATTCATTTTCAACAACTAAAATCAGCAGGTGAAGGTTAAGAAAAGATTGTGGCCATTTTTTAAAAGAAACCAAAGTTCAGCTGTTGGTAATAGATTGGATGTGCTCTGTGCTCTCCAGTATCAGAGTCGTGCCCTTTGTGCCCCCATTCATCTCCCCTGACCTCCGCCTTCAGAAGTTTTGTGGCACTATGACAACATCAAGCTACTTTCAGGGCCTCAAATCCCAAGGGGCCGATTGGTAATTCAGCTACTTTCGCCTTTGCTGCTTAGAGAGAAGCATGATCACAAGATGTTGCTTGTCAGGAAAACTTTGGCCATTTTAAGTGTTTGATAAAATGATTGATGCTTTTGTTCTTTCCTGGTGAGGATGAAAAATAGTGGATCTTGGTGTAACATAGCTCATCTTCCTCAGTGTCACACTGATTTGCTTTGAAACCGAGCACAATACCATCAAAAGAAAACTCACAGGAGCAATATTAGTTTAGTCTAGCCGCATTACGCCCAATTAGACAACCCCACGCTGAGTGATAACAGCTTTTGATTACTCCCTGGGAGGAGACTGATGTTATCTGGTTATTTCGTTGAAGCAGAACGACCTTTAAACACATAGTGAAGGGGATCAGTCCCTGCAGAGTCCTTTATCTCTGATGTAGGACACAGTGGTGTCAAAGAGCGCCTTGTGATCCCCCTCCGGACCAGTAGGAGGTATTTTAATGGCTGTCTGACCCGTGGTGGCAATCGCCTGCTGCCGTGTCTCCCACAGGGAGACCATTGTGCTGCAGCAGAAAGCAGAAGTTCGTTTTTTGCTGGTGGCTGTTTAGGTCAGTCTAAATGAAGCTGTCAAGCAACAACCATGACAATGTTTCACCTTGAGGCAGGATTCCCTACCAACTTGTCAGTCAGCTAAGTTTCTGTCCAAACACATGTTTGTCATCTTGATGAGCAGTCAGCTAGCCGGAGACTAACCTTCAATACAGTCTCCAGTGTTCAGTGCTGTTAAGAGGGAGTATGTGATTCTAATTCAATACACTTTTTGTCAAATTCAGCACTCCACCTTTAAGTGTTTCTGCATGGAGTTCAACTTTGACAAGTGAATGTACACCTTTGGCAAGCGAGCTGTGGTGTATAAAGAACAACAGTCAGCCTGAGGCTCTTTGACCAGCATGTGCTGAAACGTTGTCCAAGAAATTTGTTCTTCATAATGAAGTGTTCTCTAATATTCCTGGGCTTTCGAGCTGTTCAGACATTTTTCCCTCTCTGCACACTTTGGAAGCACGTGAAGTTGTGCCAGAAATCCCTATTCTGCTTCTACAAGCATGCAGATACTGGTGACCTCTGAAGAAAAGTCCAAAATGAGGAAGCTGTTGTAGCCATCGGGAACAACTTCAGATCTACCACCTGAGCTTCAGCCACCACACCAAAATGTTTGGAATATGTAGACCTGACCTACTGTGCTTGTATGGAACAGAGTCCTCCACGTGAACTATCAAGTAGTATCATTCCAAATATGCATCTGTGGTTTTCACAGCTGTCCATGTGCAAGGGACCTATTTCCAATCACAGTCTTCTCAGGTAGCTCTAAGAAGCCCAGGATGTAGCAATGGTGCCCCTGCAAAATAGTGATAGGTGGAACTTTTTTGTTGGAACATTTGCACATATGGAAATGAGTAATGGCTAATTCAGCAAAAGAACCTAGTAAGTCTGCCGTGTTACTTTTTAGCATTTAGGACGCTGTCGTTGCTGTTTCTCATAATGTAGGGGGTTTAGAAAACAGTAAGACAGACAGTGGAAGGAGAGGAGAATGTCATGTGAAATATTGCATCTCCCAGAGACTATAGAGGATGCAGCATTGCTATCCAGGTTTATTTGTATAGAGTATATAAAGTATAACCTGCTTGACCACGGAGAAATGATTTGCAGACAGTTAGGAGACAGAAGTCAATCATGCACTTTATTATTTTACACTTTTCAGATTTGAAACTACTTAAAGGAACTCTGTTCCTGGCTCTGATGCCTTCTGGATTAAATCCAGCCTCACCTGACGCCTTCACATTGACTCTCAGTGATGGAACAGAATGATGTTGCATATATCTGTAACTGTAACTGTAAATGTATTTTCAGTAAAAGTTATTACTGTTTGCTGCCAGCCAGTGCTCATGAGCAGTTCACCTAATGGGCTGCAGGCTCTCGTTGGCTGTGCGCTCTGAGGCGTCACCATCTGTCATCCAGCAGCAGCCCTTCATGCGTGCGTCCTACCCGGGTCTCCTCCCATTGTAGAAACAGCTGTGGACCGTGAACCGTGGAGTGTGAGTCTGACACGGATTACCTGGACACCGGCTCGAAGCCTGGGTGGGCAACACGCAGGGAGAAACAGAGAGCGAGCATTTCTTTGATTCTTTTTTACTTTTTTTTTTTTTTTTTTTTTTACTCTCCACGTTTCTTTTTAATGGAATCACACTCCACATCAGCAGCCATGGTGTACCGGCTTTTTCACATCCTGCATTTAGTGGTGATTCTGGAGTCCGGCTGGGGTCACCTCGTGTCTGAGGGTCTTGACGGAGCCGTGCGCCAAGGTGCCGATGTGCCACCGGCTGTGGAGGAGCGCGTCTTTACGCAGGAAAGCGCCAACCGGGACATGGTCTCCATCAACATGTTCAAAGTCTACGAGAAGTACAGTAAAGAGCCGCAGAGCCAGAGGGAAGGAAACACCGTGAGAAGCTTTAAAGCTGTCCCGAGTGAGTGAGCAAGCCTTTATTTCCTCCGCTGACCAAGATACAGAACCAGCGTGTCTAAGTCCAAGTAGTTGGGTAGTTTTGTGTCTCACTGTTGCACCGTTGCATTAAAATCGCAGATTGATGGTAGTATTCCATTATATCAATTAATAATTGATAAGGAATTTTCTAAATAAATAAAATGAAATACAATGAAAGCACATAGTACATAAAATAGTTTTGTTTCCTTTGAATGTATATTTTTGAAGGTGTGTTACTCAGATCAGAATTACTTTTATGTGGTAATTCCTCTAATATGTCATAATCAATGGCCAAAAAAGTCATTTTTTTATTTCCAGAGGCAATTTAAAAAAATAATAATAAAATGTGCATAATTTATTTACATTTTTAAAAATTCATATTTGTCCTTAAATTAAACTTAATGTAAAATAAAGTCATCCTCTTACTTCTGGGCTCATTTTATCTTTCTGTTTGAAGTTTTTGTTGCACATTTCATGCACAGATCATCCTGAAAATACAGACTTCATGTAGAAAGTACACATTAAATCATGTGCTAAAATAATACCTTGACAAAAGAGCTGATTCTAATTATTCCTTCATCCTAAACATCCTGTGTGCAGGTGTTTAGTCAATCACACTGCTGCTCCTTCTTCCCTTTAGGCTAAACGTCTTCACCTCTGTGCTCCGTCAGTCTTGTGATTTACTGAACTGGGCGACTTTAACTCTCGAACACTGTTAGTTCCCCGGTAGCTGTAACAGCCTAGGTGTTAGACAAGAGCCTATTATCACACCCAGACACCGGCTGCACTGCAAAAAAGCCTCAGAGGAGCTCTCTCCCCTATAAGCATTTCCATATGCCTGCGACAGACCTACTGGACCGACCCAATGTTTGTCTTTCAGGCTGTGGTGGAAGTGCGGGAGACAAGGTTGGACTTCAAGAGTATAGCTATCTAAAATGAGGTTTTTGGTCATGCAAGAGGCAAGCACTTAACCGTGCCACGCTTAATATTTTCCATGCTGCTTATGTCGGTCAGATGTGTTGAGAAACATTTTGCGGATGATATATTGGATGCTGTTAGTCATTTCAGTCACACGTGCACGAGTGAGATGATAAAGGAGGAAAAAAGAAGAGAGTGGAAAAGGTTCAAGGCAGCAACGTGATCTCTTCACTCCTCTTTATTGTTCATTTCACAGAGAGGTGCTCCCTCAGGGTGTCAGCCTCTGTTTAAGAAAATATCTGTATGGTTGAACTGGAAAGCACACCGCTGTGTATGAGTCCTTTTTTAATGCTGTTAAACAAATTAGAAAAAGCTCTGAAGACAGGATGAAAAATGTGGTTTCCTTAAGTTTGAACTTGAAGAACCTTTCGTTGCCAACCCTTTCATATGTCTTGTGATTCCTTTTCAAATCTTCTAGGAGTCTCACATGGCAAAGAAGTGTTCCAGTTCAACTTGTCCTCCATCCAAAACTCCGAGCTCATCCTCTTCGCCTCTTTTCATTTTCTCCACAAGCGGCCCCGCCACCAACAGAGACCGTGGCGTTTCCGAAGGCCTCGCCACCCGTCCGCCGGCCTCCAGCATCCCTATCCTCCCTCCTCGCAGCTGCTCTTCTATGGATCATCCTCAAATGCGGCTTTTGCGGTGCCACTGGGAAACATAACTCTGGCTCCTTTCAAGAAAGGCTCTTGGCAAACAAGGGATGTAACTGCGGTGGTGAAACATGCCAGGGATGTCAAAGAGCTTGTGGTCACGGTGGAGTTTGATACAGGGTTTGGGGCAGCTCGGATCCAGCCGAGGAGTCCTCACAGCCAAGAGCGCCTCTCTCCAGCCAACCTGCCGTATATTTTGGTTTACGCGGATGATCAGGCGATTGATGAACCCAACAGCGTAGCCATGTCACTTCAGAGATATGGGCCTTTTCCTATAGGGGAGGATGCGTCCGCCTCAGCCTCAGCCTCAGCCTCAAGGATCCGGAGGGAGCTTCATTTCCAGATCCAAACCAATGACATCCCAGAGGTCCAGTTTAACACCTTGAAGAACCACGAGCTGTGGCAGAACACATATTTCCCAGCTAAAGCCAAAGCAGCGGTCAAACCAGGAAGGAAGCAGGGCCAGATGAGCGGCGAGGGCCTGAGCAAGCCACAAGTGCTGAGCTTTGATGAGAGGACAATGAAGAAGGCCAGGAGGAGACAGTGGAGCGAGCCCAGGGTTTGCTCCCGGCGCTACCTCAGGGTGGACTTCGCTGACATTGGCTGGAGCGAGTGGGTGCTGGCACCTAAGTCTTTCGATGCCTACTACTGCGCCGGGACCTGTGGATTCCCCATACCTAAAGTGAGTCACAGAAAGAAGCTCATTTTTACCTTTTATTCCCAGATTCAGAAGGGGGGAAGTTTCTTTGTGCTAATCAGAGTTTAAAACCAATACGTACAAGCATCTCTTTGTGACATTAGAACTAGTTTGGAAGCCAATCATGATCCAAAATGCAACTAGTGTGATATGAAAAAGTGGAGTCTCTGGAACTCATACAGTGAGAATGGAATGATAAGTGAAACAAGACACATCCTGTGTCCAGCAGCTAAAACGATGAATATTTGCATGTCCTTGTAATTTTTCAAATGCAATCTGTCATTCATTAAAATGCACAGAGGCAAAGAAGTGCTTTATAGGATGATTTTTTTCACAAATCTAATTCAAATGTACAACCACTGACTGCTTTGAAAACCTTAAAAAGCTGGGACAGCCTGCCTTTATTTCAAGAGTTAAACAGTTCTTGTTCATTTAATCTTGTAATAATTCCCTTTTCTCTGCCCGTTGCTTCCTCAGGTGTCGCGTCCCTCCAATCACGCCACCATCCAGAGCATCGTCAGAGCCGTGGGAATCGTCCCCGGAGTCCCTGAACCGTGCTGCGTTCCAGACAAGATGAGCCCCCTCAGCGTTCTTTTCCTCGACCCAAGCAGGAACATGGTGCTGAAGGTTTACCCCGGTATGTCTGTGGATACGTGCTCCTGCCGGTAGGGCCGGAGCTGACCGGACCACTGGAAACTGTGACCAATAAAGATGGGAGACAGTGAGGAAGACGTAAATGTAGACTCAGCATGTAGCAGGAAGAACCATGTCAGATGGAGGAACAGTTGTGAAACACATTGAGGACATCTGAGAAAAGCTGAAGAACTTTTTTCTGAATTCTTGGACTTGTTTGAACTCTGCCCTTACCGGACTTTGCCCTAAGGTTTTCATACTTTTCTAACAATTTTTATAAATGTTTATCGTTACTTGGTCTACTTTGATTTAGTTTCTCCAGTCCTTAAGGAAGTGCCCTTAAAGAAACCTGTGTTTATAATTCTCTGTGTTGATTTGCTGGACGTCGACAGGTTTAGTCCAGAGCTCCTGCAGGTAGTTTTTATCGATCCTTAATAAGCCTTTATGGTCTTAGTTTTACATTGAGAACAATTTATAAAGTGATTTTTGCTCTTTCTTTGATTTTGAAAAGGACTTAATTTGTTCTGGTGTCAGCTTGGACTCAACTGGACCTGGCTCTGGAATCTGCTCAGACTCCAGGATCCTATACTGACCTTTATGATCAAGTTTGATGAGCTCAATTGTAGATGATCTGGGTTCCAACAGCCTCTGAAATTCTGTAAGGTGTCTGCTGCTTGTCTTAAACTTTGATTTTAAGAACTGGACTTTGGTCAGACCGATAAACTGCACACTGAAGGAGAATTTCGAACCCAGAGGCTGCATAGTAAACATGTTTACTTACTGCCAAATTAACCAACAATTGCCATGTAAATACTGTAGTTACTAATGCAAACTAAGTGGTTCTTACTCCTAAGTGATGTGGCTCCCAGAGTGACACATTGAACTGTTTATCATGCATGAGAAGTCATATCTTCCTTAAGCTATATTTCAACAGTAATTTGTTTATATCTTGTATATAATGAGTGTATTTTGTCGTATGGTGAGTGTTGAAGCATCAGAAGCGTTGTGTAGCTCCTCTCCGCTACATCACAGGGTAAAAGCAGTGCGCTGCTGCCACCTGCTGTGCATTTTGTGAATGTTGAAGGGACTTTAAACATTTTACTGTACCTCCTGTGGCTATTCAGTAATTTCTTTTAATACATATAATTACAATATTGTTACATATGCAATATTGTTTATCTGAAATGACATGTACAGTTTGAAGTGTGTACAGTAATGACAGTAGATTTCCATAGTAACTAAAAACCGATGTGTGTGTATTCACTATTAATAAGCATTTGGCTAAAGTGTAATTAAATAGTAATATGATGTGTTCTTTGACAGATCATACACATAATGTAAGCTTGGTATGGAAATAAACTGAATTGTACATACAGTCAATAATACTGGTTGACATAGGTTTTATAAAAAGTATAACAGCATATGTACATTTAAGCAGTATCTTAGCATAAATGACTGTATTTCAGACATATACATTAGAATATGTTACATTAGATTGCATATATTTTATTTAAAGTTAGGCTAATATCTTGGTTTATTGATGTATCAAGATATTCTTGGTTTGTTTTTAATTAAATAACAGATTTTGGACCATGATAGTGTTTTGTTTCTGAACAAAGCTTCTTAAATTCAAATTCATGTCTGATTAACCTTTGGTGTAATCTGTGTAGATGTAACTTTTTTTTCACATTCTTTTTTTTTAGTTCTTTATATGTAGACAGTAATTTAATGTAAAACTTAAAGCTGCACTAGTCAATACTTTAATATCAACAATGGATCAAGTGACTATGTATTATGTGATACGAGTTTTATCACTAACTATTGCATTTCCATTTATCTCTATGGAGCATTTTAGCAACTTTTTGCTAATTGTTACAGCTTACAGGCCCACAGCTTTAAAGTTTTGACCAACTCTTGGTTCTCTCGTCAAGCTTGTTGCCATTCGCAGCTGCTTTTATATGGAAAAAAAACTATAATAAACCTAATTCTCACTATTTTCCTAGCACCAAACAGCTGAGAAACAAAAATTAGCGACTAGCCAGTGAACATATAGTAGGAAAAAATAGCTGCAAAATATTTGCTGCATAAGAATGAAAGTATTTGCCAACATGTCAATATCATCATATCAACTTTATAAGGTGATAATATGTCTATATTAAGTGCACACTCTGTTCCATTGCCCTTAAGTAGCCTCAAATAATTATGCCACTTTAAGGAGCTAACAATATACTAGCTAATTGGTGACATTAAATGTTCCAAGGTTTTGAATATTGTTTCAAAGTGTTTTGGACCCTGATAAAAGAGACTAAACATGGAACACTTGGTTATTTCTTTATTTCTTGACTTGAAAACCAAAAACTTGGGACAAAATATTGGCACAATGCTAGTATTGCTAATCAGATGCATAGACGGCCAAAACCTAATGTAATTAAATAGGCTTTACCACATATTTCTCAGCCCAGTAATAAGATGACCACAGTTTCCCTTCCTTCTGTGTTTGTTTTCCTCCTTCATGCCGACATTATTTGCTGTATCCATGCCAGTGCATTTTGTCGTCGCCTTTCATCACTCACGGACTCCATAGAGAGGAATGTTTAAAAGCATGAAAAGGCCACAATGAAAGCATTTTTTACGAAACCCAGCGTGAACCAAGCACTGAGTGACTGCATGTGTTAAAGACACAAATTCCAAGATAGACAGCGCTCAGGCCAGCGCCTCCAGAAACACTGTGGTTGTGGTTCAAACAGGAACACATGGTCGAGGCCTGTTATCTAACCATCCATCTTGGACCATCATGTCTTTGTTCCACCTTCCAGTGGTGTGATATAATATGCTCTCAGATTCAGAATCAAACCTTCACTAGTTCATGAAAATTTGTCCATGAGTTGTTCCTCTGCATTCTAAAGTGCACAAGAAGTTTTTACTTTGCTTGAAAGCTACTTTACATTACAACTGTAAACGGTATTTAGGTAGGTGGGATTGTTTGCATCCTTCTACGACAGATTCAAAATACAGAACATCTCAATTTATTGGTGTCCGCCACAGTAGCAACCACTCCTATCCACATCATAGCAGAAAAACATTTGTTGTTAATTTCCACAGCATTTACGTCTCCCAAACCCCCGATGCCACTTTACTAAACAACGCCCTCTTCAATGCCAATGTTACCAAAGATCTCAAATTTCAGAGGACGTCTGTAAACCTTTCAGCTTCATCTGCATGTTGATATTTCAACAAGCCATTCTATTTTTTGCTTGGTTTCGATATGAGGCCGCGGTTTCACCCTCAAGCTGGGAAAAGGCATTTTATAGAAATGTCTGCTTGTTAGTAACCTCAGCTTCCAGCGCCTCCCTCATTACCGCCGTCAAGTGTTTACAGTGTCTTCATTAGCAGCCAGCCCTCTAATGATAACAAAGCTTTAAAGAAGGCATAAACGGCAGTGATAAGCATGGCCAAGCTACTATTTTGGTTGACACAAGTCCCCCTGTTTACTCTGGGAGCATGGGAGCGGACACCAGGACTGTGATCCCGACATTGGGGATCTCCATTTTCAAACTGTGCCACCGCAAAAGTCTGCTTTCAAACAGGGAAGAAGGTAAAGTTTTTGCCAGCTCAGTGGCTTAGAAAAGAACTTTTACAAAATGCAGATCTCCAGAACCTTCCTGTTCCGGGTGTGTTTGAGTTTGGTGGTTTCGACCGGCTCCTGCACCTGTAAGCCTCTCACTAATGACATCCAAGGCGAGGACCTGGAGGGAATCTACTCTCAGCTGACAGAGGACTTTCTGGAGGAGGATGATGCGGATTCAAGGATGGAGAACCTCCTGGGAACCATGAAGGAGGGTTTTCTGAGGCAACTCAACCTGTCAGATGTTCCTCAGGAGCACAGCAAGATCTTCCCCCCTCAGTTCATGATGGAGTTGTACAACAAGTACGCCTCGGACAGCTTGGTAGTACCTCAGTCTGATGTCATACGAAGCTTCACTGTCCAAGGTACAGAAACTGTTTTAACTGAGAGAAATACATTGTGAAATAATCTGTGCTGCTGATGGTAGGGAGACATTCTCAGGTAATGAAGATAACTATCCAAGTGGGCAAATTTACCTTGATGATCCCTTCAGTCATTTGGAACCCAATACGTGCCGAATGGAAACTTCAGTTTATCTCATCTATATAGTTGTTGTCCATATTTGATGTAATAGAGGTTTTGCTTCATGCCAACTGCAGAGACATGGCTGGAAAGTCAGTACTGGAAGTTTTGCTAGTAATAAAATTCTGACCTGACAAAGATCCAAGTGGGATTAAAAACATGGTCAGTCAGTAAATAACAGCCGACCGCCACTTTTCCTTGGAAAATCAGCATCAGCATTTTCTTGGCATCTTTATTTAATCAGAATGTTCAATTAAGGTTGTTGCAAATTTACCATTTTATAAACCTCTAAACCAACCAAAGGTTTCCCAACTTATACAGTTTCCAACCTCTTAAAAAAAAGAACCAATGTCTCCTGACAACCCCTCATTTCGGATCAAAAGTGATCTTTTTCTCGCAGGCCTGAAGATATAAAATTGTCAAGTCATTTTGTGTAGCAGAATTATGTTCCTGTGGGTTCCTTTCCTGTTGATCACTTTACAGATTCTGGGCACTCAGATCCAGGCTGGGAACCGCTGCGCAAACTACCCCAGACCACTTCTTTCATTGACAATGCAGTAATTTATTGTCGCATGATAGCCTAATTGCTACTTACAAATGATGAAAGAGAAAAGAAACCCCTAGTTGGTTGACTGCCTGTGTGGCCTTTGGAACTCTAGTGATGTTTTGAACTATTTTTAGTATCTGCCTACACAGATATTGAACACATCCTGGAACCACATCCCCTGGATAAGAGTAATGTTGGGGGCATTATTGTAGCAGAAACTTCAATAAAACTTAAATTTCTTCTTTACACTTTTGGCCAAATACATACACACATCCTGTCAGACTGTGGAAACCTTAGCTAGTGTTCCAGATAAGTAATCTGATCTTTTCTCATATTTCCTACAGATATCACTCTCTCTGTGACAGATGGCACAAAGGCCAAACACAGGCTGCAGTTCAACATCAGCATCCCCAGCCATGAAAAGATCACCACTGCTGAGCTACAGCTCCTCTTCTTCCCGAATGCCAGGTCGAAGGTCACCTCCCACGGTTTCAAGGCCATCGTCAAAGTCTACGAAGCTGATTACAACAATTTCACATCCCAGCTACTCGTTGGCAAAGTGGTGACAGGCTTGCAGAGCACATGGGAGACATTTGATGTGACCACAGCGATCCAGAGGTGGATCAGGTCGGGACGTGAAGCAACAGTTTTTGACATAGTGGTGGATAAGAAGCACTGCGGGGCTCCTGATAGTGGAGAGGAAGGAACCAGCTGTTTAAATATGAGTGTGTCTGTTGGAGATAATACCTCGGCGGCTTTAATAGTCTTCTCGGATGACCTCGGTAGCAGGAGGAGGGAGACGAAGAAAGAGCTAAGAGAGATGATCCTTCATGAAGAAGAAACCATCCTACACTCGGGCGCCGACTGGAGCAGAGGAAATCAACTTCCAAACGAGATCCCGGAGGCTCAGCACCCACGGAGAAAGAAAAGAAAGGCAGAGAGGGAATACTGCCGGAAAACCTCGCTAAAGGTCAACTTTAGAGACATCGGCTGGGACAGCTGGATCGTGGCGCCTCCAGAATATGACGCCTTTGAGTGTCGAGGAATGTGTTACCACCCGCTGACGGATGAATCGACCCCGTCGAAGCACGCCCTCATCCAGACACTGATGAACATCAAGGACCCCAGAAAGGCCAACATGGCATGCTGTGTCCCCATAAAACTGGACCCCATTACAGTCATGTATCAGGAGAATGGACGACTCACCATCAGATACCTGTATGAAGAGATGAAGGTGGCAGAGTGTGGCTGCAGGTAGTCAGAGAGGGCTGGTTAGTCCTGCTGGTAGCAGAGGTGAACATACAATCTAAATAGAGGTGTTGCGGTATACCAGCATTGACGATAACCATGATATTTAATAAAATATTGATATAATGCTAATACACCAAATGATAATGTAAATATTCAAGCGTCAGTAACTATCTGGTGGGCAATCCAACACAGTAACAACATACACTACAGTTGTGATTACAGACTCTCTCCAACCCCCAACTTTCCTATTGTGAGTGTAATTAATTTGCCAAACAAGAGACAAAACACAATAAACAAAGTTGAAGAGGTGATTTGGTGATTTGTTTTTCAGTGTTTTTGTTTTTACAGATATTGCAATAGTACTGGTTTTGGGAATTCTTTTGGCCACGATAATCATGATGGGAAAATCTGATATGTGCTAAATTTTAAATGAATTCATTTAAGTCCAGTGTTCACAGGTGACACGTCACATAACAACCTCCATACCCTCCACTGACCCAAGAAGAAACATGGAAGTCATGCAATCCAGGAAACTAAACTTTGTCTGTTTTAAAATATTGTGCAACAATATCGCCATCTGCTTAACTTCACATTTATAAGGCCACAATCGAGTCTATGTAAGTGTAGTCCTTAATTCAACCAGAAAACATGTAGCATCAAATGTTGTTTCCAAATTTAGCAGGCTTAGCATGGATGTAGCTAATATGCTAACAAACAAACTAATGAGCTTGCTAGCTTTCACTTCCAATAAATGCAGGGAACACTGTAAATTAATCGTAATCATAAAGGTATTCATCATCAGCATTAAGTCTCATGAATAATTGATGAAAACTGACAGTGGGAATTATTTTATGTTAAACTTTCAGGGAGTGTGCCTGAATGGTAATAGCATCAGATTTCCGTGACATTTTATTGGCCAAAAAGAAAAAGCATCAGTGCCACACTACACAAAATCCCCACTCATAGCAGATTTGCTATTACCCATAGACTGAATATAAAAGAGTCTGAAATTGAAGCCAATGAAGAAGTGCCTTAAACCTGCATTATTTCTAACAGTCAGCTTCCAAATAGAAGTCAGATTGTTTAGAATTCTATAAGAAAATGCCTCTATTTCTTACTTCATCTGTAACCTCAGCAAACATTTTCCTAATGACTTTATGGTCTCAATCACTAGTTTCAAGTCTCCTTTAATACAATAAGATGTTCATTTAGTAAATTATGGTTCCAGTTAGAATAAAATGGACAATAGAGCAGGGTAGGTTTTAGGGTGTGGCTACCTTGTGATTTGATAATTTGCCACCACATTGTTGTACGTAATGTCCTCGAGTTCTCAGCAAAATCCACCCAAGATGACGATGGCCAAATTTCAGTCATATATATCATTGTAAAGTCATATTTACGGATGATAATAATTTTGGGTTGCACTTTACGTTGGATGGTTTGAGAGCCAAATTAACATACCTGTGGCCTTGTTAAAATGTTTTTTAACAGACACATTTTATATTTAATTATTGTCATTTGTATATAAAAGTTTGCCCTTTAGGTTATGTTTCAACTTTAAGACTAATAAAAAAATGTATTTCAATTTAATGTAGTACATAATGTAAAAAACAGAACAAGTGTATGTAAAAAGTAACTTAAAAAAAGAAAAGAAAGAAAAATAAGATTTTTTAAAAGTCCATAAATGGTTTTGGCTAATGGATTGTTTAATTACTATTACAACAACTACAAAGACATTTTATTTTTGTAAAAGGTTTAAGAGGATTCATTGGTAATAATAGGCTGGTTAAAATAACATTCATTCACTGCTTATCTGTTAATATGATGCTTATGTAAATCTGTATATTACTACTGTAAGTGTACTTTGTTTATATTGACATTTATTGAGAAATACTCTGTAAATTTCCGCCATACAAACTTGAACTGCTTATACATGCATACTACATTGCTGATGTTGCATCTACCATGAAATAATATGTCTCTATATTAGCTATACAGGATGGCAGTAGTAAACTCCTACAGAGAAAAGTCTGTATCTGCCTTCATGTTCCTTTTGACAAAAATAATCCAGACAATGATGGGGAAAAAATGTAAAAGTTTGTACAATCAAATGTGTTTTCCTCTGTGCACAGGTTTTTACTATGCTGTATGTCTACATTTTCTCCCAACCCTGAAATAAATAAAGTTCTTTAAAGTTTAAAGTTGAATCACTTATGATACATTTACTGCATTTAATAACTTTTTTTAGCATATTAAGACTCAAGATACAGGCATTCAGACAATCTAGCACAGAAAAGTTGGTAACCATGCAGGTGAGTGAGGAGGCAGGAAAGCTCAGGTGAGTGAGGAGGCAGGAAACATCAGGTGATCCTACATGTAGGAAAACAGGGCAGGTGGGAATGACAGGTGAAATGTAAAAGATAACAGACAGAATGACCTTGACAGCTGGATGACTGTGTATTTGTATGCAATTAAAATTCACATTCTCCTCTCTTACGATTCTGTACGTGTTTTTTGTGCAGTCTCTTATATTGTGTATATTTCTGTAACGAATGTAGTCATGTTCAAGATGACAGGATTTCAGACAGTGAGGGATGGATGGAGAATTCACACCTGAGAATAAATATTTTTCTTTTCACTTTACAATACCTGAACATGTATTTTGGTTCCACTTTTGCACAGTGGGAAAAGATGGTGACATGTTGTCCAACTTTATACAGTCTGTGGTAAAGAAGGGTTACATTGTTGTATGGCAGATTATGTTCTGTTACAGTTGGTCTGTCAAGTATTTGTTTTTGTGTAACGTTAAGATTCTTGTAGCTGTATTACCCATGTTTTATCCTGTTTGTTGAAAGATTCCGGTTTAGGTGAGACTGAGAAGGTAAAATGACTTTTTTATTATAAGAATATTACTTTTGGAGCTTCTCTGTTGCATTACAAGTTGTATTTAATAGTGTGCACATCCATGATTCACACACCCAGATGTTTTCATTTAATTTGCCTGATTAAAGCTATTATTCTGATGTAGCTTTTCACATTGTATAATTCTGATTCTGATTTTTTGGGGGGGACTGTTGTACAGTGTAATGGAGTTATATAAAATGTCTGTATAATGTGTGTGTGTGTGTGTGTGTGTGTGTGTGTGTGTGTGTGTGTGTGTGTGTGTGTGTGTTTGTTTTACTTCCTTTATGTACTTGCCTCCCTTGTGTATTTAGTCTGTGTGCTTTTCCTCCTTACTTTGTATGTTTATCTGTTGTTTTCTTTTTTTGTCACCTGTAGGTTTGTGTTATTGCTTATGTTATTCACTCCATGTGAACTACTAGAGTGTCCTTCATTTGCATCTTCATTCTTCAACTGAACATAGCAACAAATATATTGATATTTTGGATTAGGGTTTATTATGTCGGTTTTAGTAATTGTGTATATAGTTTTCCCCCTGTGCGTTAAATGTGGTCTGATCAGCCAGTAGCGTCTCATTCTGTTAGGTCTGTTAGTTGAGTTGTTGCCTGGGTTTTGTTAGCCTTATTTTCTGTAGTTCTATTTTGGTGACCTCTTTTAAGGGCCCTATAACTTTGGCATTTTGATTTTTGTTGCCTTCAGTAATTTTGTTTTGTAAGAACTGCTTTGTTTTTTGAAAATAAATTAATTTTGTTTTGGAACTTTAAACCTGTGTTTTTGTGCTTAACTGCTTGGTCCACGATACAGCCATTGCCATCTGATCCTGGCCCACACTGATCCACTCTCAATACTCTTTTGGGGATAATTTAGATTTATGAGAATTCAATGAAGTTACCAACACTGTAGTTGCACTTGCACAAATGCATGCAATTCTCTCTCTTTTAAGATGCAAACTCTCCTAAAAGATGATGCTGCAGGTATTAAAAAAAACTCGGAGCCAATGGTTCTAAACAGCTGGAAAGAACGAAACTTCAGCTTGTA
>OMNN01099775.1:2420-25649 GCA_900302755.1 Chromis chromis | reverse complement strand
AAATAAATGAAATGTTATGGTGGTCACATCGCTCAGAGGCCAATATCACATTAAGGTAAGAAAAAAACATTTTAATTAACATTATAATTAAATGATTCCAGTCTGTTCACACACTCTCCATCATACAGTAATGCACAATGTCAACTATGTAAATATTTGAAGTCATTGACACAGGCTTATCAGAGCTGAACCCTCAGTGTCAAGACCAGTGAGGGGACAAGTTTGTGCAAGCACATCCTGCATGGTAGCACTAAATTGCTCTTGTCTCAAAATAGGACCAATATGGAGGCCAGGAATCCCATTTTAATGTCCGCTGAGATCCCAGAAAAAAATTGCCACAGGTAGCAATTTGTGACAACGGCTGATTTAAATGTCTGTTGCATTTACCCTGTTTTTATTTATTATTTTTGAAATGTTGATGAAAACAGCTTTGGCAGGCAAAATTGAAATGTATTCATTCATTAACATGGTGTCTGTGATACCTGACAGATTACTACTGTGTCGGTGTTCTTTGACTCTCCCATCTGGCATGTTTAAAAAAAATATTTGTACAACTTAAATTCTACACTCAAAATATATTGATGATTTAAGCATGTTGCCACTTCAAGGATTTCATAAATTGTTAACAATTCTGTTGTTAACTGTTCTCATCAGTTAATTGTTTCAAAGGTCTTAATTAACACCCTGGGAAGTGGCAGGGAAAGGATTGTATTATGTAAGAGGCAGGCCGGTATTAAAAGTTAAGACGCTAAGATTAGCTGAACACCGTCTAGCATTTGAAAAGGAGGTGACGTCTGGCTGCGTTGGCTCTGAGCTGCAAAATGGTCTGGATCAAGGTTTTACTGGGTCCTGTGCTGAAGTCTGTTTTGATGTCAAGTTCAAGGTCTACATACAAATCTGATCTAACCATTCAAATACAGAGTTTAAATGAAAGAAAGGGATGGACACTTGTCATTTTCGCATTTGTAGTTATGTATTATTCACAGTTTACCTGATAAAATGCAAAATTTACCTGCAAAAATTTAAATATTTTTTTGATTTAAAGATTTAAAGAAAGAAACAAGCAGATACGCAACTAATTCACCATTCAATCCACACAGGAATTTTCCACTCAATCGTTTGTGCCTATAGTGTCCATGTGCTGTTTTGTTTTTTACCCAATTCTGATCCTGCATGTGTTTTAAGAAGGCTTTGCCACGTGTCCACAAACTGTGTAATCATGTCACCAGTGGAGCGACCCAGACATGACCTCTAAAGCCACCAACAGCACCAAAATACACCAGCATAAGCTTTCATAACACACAAGGGAGAGAGTGAGAGGGAGGGAGGAGTGTGAGAGTTTCACACCGTTCAGTCCACTCTAATATCTCACCTGTCCACCCCCCAAGTTTTGAAAGAAAAATTGAGATTGTATATTATAAGAAATGATGAATTTGAAATGATCCAGGCTGGAATTCAAGCCCACATAAAGCTACACTGGAATTGTAACACTGAGCTGTCTTAATTACAATAAATCATTTGAAATATACAAATGAAGGTACTAGAGCCCAAACAGGAAAAATGAAAGAAACTACTGCACCTCCCATTTACCAATTTCTATTCTGTCTGCGATTGTGTGCAGGCTGCAGCATCACACATAATGCGATTAAAGGTTTATTGGGGACAAAAGCCTCTTATGTTGATATTGCTGTCCAAAAAACCTATGACAATGACATGCTCCCTCCCACGAAGACCTCCATCTCTGGACACAGACAAAAGAACGAACACAGACCAGTGAAAGAGAAGACAGAGCGGTTCTGTTCCCATCGGTGCTGATGAAGACACTAATGATGGCGCAACAAACACCAACAGCATCACTGCTTTTGATGCTCCTCCTTTGTACTCTGTCTGTTAACGCATCATTTCAGCCAGCTCTGGTATTAGAAATGGCCAAAATTCTTCTGGAAAACTACTGCTTCCCTGAGAACCTGGTTGGGATGCAGGAGGCCATCCAACAAGCCATCAACAGTGGAGAAATCCTGCAGATTTCAGACAAGAAGACCCTGGCATCTGTGCTCACAGTGGGAGTCCAAGGAGCACTGAATGATCCACGGTTGACTGTCTCATACGAGCCAAATTTTGTCCCAGTGATGCCACCAATGCTGCCATCTCTCCCAAAAGACCAACTGATTCGGCTGGTGAGAAACTCTTTCAAGATGGATATCCTAGAAAACAATGTTGGTTATCTGCGGATTGACCGGATCATTGGGGAGGAGACAGCAGCCAAGCTTGGCTCTCTGCTGCGGGACAACATCTGGGACAAAGTTGCTCACACATCCTCACTAATCTTTGACCTGAGGTACAGCACAGCTGGAGAGCTGTCTGGAGTTCCTTTTATAATCTCCTTTTTCTCAGATCCTGAGCCACTCATTCATATTGACACTGTGTACGACAGGCCCTCGAATAAAACCAGGGAGCTGTGGACTATGCCATCAATAATGGGAGACAGGTATGGAAAGAAGAAGGATGTGATTATTTTGACCAGTAAGCGCACCATAGGGGCTGCTGAGGCCGTGGCATATACACTAAAAAACCTAAAGAGGGCCATCACAGTCGGAGAAAGGTCCGCTGGTGGATCAGTGAAAGTCCAAAAGATTAGGATTGCTAAATCAGAGTTCTATATAATAGTTCCTGTGGCGAGATCAGTCAGTCCAATCACAGGCCAAAGCTGGGAGGTCAGTGGTGTTTCCCCAACTGTCAATACTATTGCCAAGGAAGCTATCGCGAAAGCCAAATCCCTTCTAGCTATAAGGAGTGCTATTCCAAAGGTTGTGCAAAGTATCTCCGACATAATTGAGAGGATGTATGCTTTCACTGACAGAGTTCCAGCTCTTGTTCAACGTCTGCAATCTACAGATTTATTCTCTGTTGTATCTGAAGAGGACCTTGCAGTCCGAGTCAACCAGGACCTCCAGATTGTGTCTGAAGATCCAAGACTGATCATCAGATTCATGCAAGACAATGGCGCCATCGTAGAGGAGGACCCTGAGCTTTATAAAGTTCCAGACGATCCCGGATTATTACAAGACTACATTGATAAAGTGTTCAAAGTGGAAATTCTCCCTGACAACACTGGTTATCTTCGCTTTGACAAGTTTGTCGAATCATCTGCAGTTTCTAAACTAGAAGAGCTCATGGCTAAAAAGGTATGGGAACCCCTCAAAGATACTGATAACTTGATTATTGATCTACGCCATAACACTGGCGGATCCACTACATCTCTAGCCCTGATATTGTCTTATTTGCAGGACACTTCCCAGAAGCATCACTTTTTTACACTATATGACCGAATTCAGAACACAACAACAGAACATGACTCTCTGCCCCAAATTACAGGCCCGACATACGGCTCCAAACGTGAGGTTTATGTGTTAACCAGCTACTACACGGCAAGTGTCGGTGAAGAGTTTGCTTACCTGATGCAGTCCTTACATCGTGGCACAGTCATCGGGGAAATTACATCTGGTACCCTGATGCACTCTAAGACCCTTCAAATAGATGAGACAGATATTGCCATCACTGTCCCTTTCATAAACTTTATAGACAACAATGGGGAATTCTGGCTGGGAGGTGGTGTGGTCCCTGAGGCCATCGTGCTGGCTGAGGAAGCTGTGGACCATGTTCATGAGATTGCGGAGTTTCACAGAGGACTCCGGTCCCTTATAGAAGGTGCTGGGGAACTGTTAGAAAAACACTATGCAATCCACGAAGTGGCACTACAGGTTAGCAAGGTGTTGTTAACTAAATGGGCTGACGGATTTTACCGGTCAGTGGTTGACTTTGAATCTTTGGCGTCTCAGTTGACAGCCGATCTCCAGGAGACTTCAGGTGATCACCGCCTCCATGTCTTCCATTGCGATGTTGAGCCTGAGTCACTTCATGAGGTCCCAAAGATCCCTACAGCAGAAGAAGTGGGATATATAATTGATGCTCTGTTTAAAATTGAGCTTTTGCCAGGTAATGTTGGCTATTTAAGGTTTGACATGATGGCAGACATAGAAGTGGTCAGAGCCATCGGGCCTCAACTCCTGAAATTTGTGTGGAGTAAGATAGTAAACACTGATGCCCTCATAATCGATATGAGGTACAACAGTGGTGGTTATTCAACAGCAATTCCCCTCTTGTGCACATATTTCTTTGATGCTGAACCTCTGATGCACCTTTACACTGTTTTTGACCGCACAACAGACACAATGACAGAAGTCATGACGTTCCCTAATGTCAGAGGCCAGAGATACGGATCCTCCAAGGACCTCTTCATCCTCACCAGTCATATGACCGGGTCGGCAGCCGAAGTGTTCACTCGTGCTATGAAGGACTTGAACCGGGCCACAGTTGTTGGAGAGCCAACAATCGGAGGGTCTTTATCGAGTGGAACCTATCAGATTGGGGACAGTGTCCTGTATGCTTCTATCCCTAACCAAGTTGTTCTGAGTGCCGTCACTGGGAAAGTGTGGAGCTTTTCAGGGGTCGAGCCTCATGTTATTGCTCAGGCAAATGACGCTCTCCCTGTAGCCCAGAGAATCATAGCAGCAAGGCTGTTGAAGAGAGAGCAAGGGAACTAATGTTGTATTCTAATGTCCTTTTAAAAAGATGTATTTGTTTTGTGTTTAGGCAGCACATCAGTGTCCAAGTTTGTGGCATGTGTGGCCTTGTAGTCAGCTTTCGTCAGTGTATCTTTCATTTCAGAACTGTTTTCCACTAGTTCCGGCCATCACTTTCCTTCTGTGCTGCCGTCACCACATCCAGAATTGGCTACTGGAAGTCTGTTCTTTATGGTACATCATCCAAACTCCTAAATAAACTCCAGTTCATGCAGAATTGCTGTTTGCCTGTTCACCCACTCCCACTCCCATGACCACATCACTCCTACCTTCCAGAAGCTTCTCTGGCTTACTGTCCCACAACAGATTCATTTCAGTCTCTCTCATCACTCACAACGTTCTCCTATAATCAGACTCCCTCCTTCATCACCGACTTGCTACGTCATCACACTCCTTCCCACAGCCTCCGCTGCTCTGATGCCAAACTCCTGTTAACACCACTCAAGACGAGGCACAGGACTTGTGGTGACAGAGCCTTCTCCTTTTTACTCTATCTTCTTGGAACTGGAGACTGTACTGATTTATCCATGTTCAAATTACTGCTCAAAATTACATTATTAAAAACTGATTTTAATGTTTCATTTTTATGATGTGTTATACTTTTATTTTACTGCTTTCTGTGACCTTTTTTATTTCATGCAAAGCATGTTTGAGTACCTTGAAAAGCACTCTATTAAAAAAAAAAAAAAAAAGTATTATTATGATTGATAATAATATTAGTTCAGGAAATAAGGTCACCTTGTATTACAAAGCTGTCATCATGTCATATTTTCTTGTATTGTTTTTGATTTAGATGTTTAGTGTAAGAAATTAAGAAATCTTTTAGCTGTTTTGGTGATACCTATATACAGAAAGACAACAGTATAAATGGTTTAAATGCATATCATTCAAGAAGGGAACATATTAGCTGTAGATGATAGCCTTACATATATTTCCCCATTACTGACATTATTATTATTGATGAACCTTTTACATTACAATAGCCCATTTTCCATATGTACACTAAGTTTTATGAATAAAACAACTACTGATTAATAATAATGCACCAAAAAGGTTTCATATAGTAAATTACATTGCACTTTAAAATTTCTAACCCCTTTGTCTGCACATTTTAGTCAAAATAAATTTAGTTTTTTCGCTCTTGTGTTCCTATTTTTCGCTTGATTTTCCTTTGATCACGTGTAAATGGAATGTATTACATGGTTAATATCCTGTTGGTCATGTCATGTGCCATCTCTGATATTGTTTGAGTCACTGTTTGCTTATTTTCTTTGTCCTTTCGGTCAGTCTGCTGTCGTAATGTTTAAGCTTCTCTGTTTGTTAACCACAGGACTTACCAGCAGAGGGAGCAAGTACCAAACAAACCTAAGCATGCCTCCCTGTGCTCTTCATAATTGAGCTCAACTGCTGCTATTAACCATGTACCATTCATGAAACAATAAAGAATTTAGTGGTTCTGATTTTTTTAATAGTGTTATTACTCATTTATCATAAAAAAAAAATCACTCTTACACATAAGCTTCTTTTGATGGAAGATGAGTTATTTGAAATTGACTTAACACACCTATCGCTGCCATTTACATACTGACATCGAGGGTCTTTGCAAATAAGGGGTGCATGCAGGTCGAGTGAATATTTTCACCACCTTTAATCCCTTTCCTGATATTTGTTAGTTACAAAACTGACTTATTTGACACAGGTAGCTTTAAATAGGCGTTCAGAATACCTTGTGTAAATTTAGGACCAGTATCTTTGGCAACACCTTCTTGTTACTACACCCACTTGGCTTGGTTGTTGTTGCCTTACAGAAGCACTTAGGATAATACGATTAGAGGTTTATTGTGGACTAAATCCTCTTATGTATGTGCTAACAGAAACCTCGCAGCCAAAACAGTGCCATTTGACAAAGGACCTCTCTGGAGAAGGAGGTTCGGCTCAACAACTTCTACTTCGCAGTATTCACCTTTTTCTGACTAAACTGGCAAAAATGGCCAAGTCTCTCTTGCTGGTGGCATCTCTGCTAGTTTTTGGAAATGTTTTCTTTATTCATGCCGAGTTCTCCCCCAGCCTCATCGTAGATATGGCAAAAATTGTCATGGACAATTACTGTTCACCAGAGAAGCTGGCAGGGATGAAGGAGGCAATTGAAGCTGCCAGCAGCAACACAGAGGTTCTCAACATCCCAGACGCCGAATCCTTGGCTAACGTCCTCAGTTTTGGAGTCCAGGGCACAATCAGTGATTCACGCCTGAAGGTCTCCTATGAGCCAAACTATGTTCCTGTGGTTCCCCCGAAGATGCCTCCCCTGCCCCCTGAGCAGCTCATCGCCGTCCTCCAGACCTCCATCAAGCTCGACATCCTGGAAGGCAACATTGGCTACCTAAGGATTGACCACATCCTTGGGGAGGAGGTCGCAGATAAGGTTGGCCCTTTGCTTTTAGACCTTGTCTGGAATAAAATTCTGCCTACTTCAGCTCTGATCTTTGACTTGCGCTACACTAGCAGCGGGGACATCTCAGGAATCCCTTATATTGTGTCTTACTTCATCGAAGCTGAGCCTCAAATTCACATTGACAGCATTTATGACCGTCCCTCAAACACCACCACTAAGCTGTTATCTATGCAGTCACTGCTGGGGGAGAGATATGGCATCACCAAACCACTTGTTATCCTCACCAGCAAGAACACCAAGGGCATCGCAGAAGATGTTGCCTACTGCCTCCAGAACCTGAAAAGGGCCACCATTGTGGGTGAGAAGACCGCCGGGGGTTCCGTGAAAATCGATACATTCAAAGTGGGTGACACTGACTTCTATGTTACTGTACCAACTGCAAAGTCCATCAATCCCGTCACTGGTTCCACCTGGGAGGTCACAGGGGCGACTCCAGATGTGGACGTCAATGCAGAGGATGCTCTCGCTACCGCTATCAAGATCATCAGCCTCCGTGCCCAAGTTCCAGCCATCATTGAGGAATCAGCAACTCTTATAGCCAACAACTATGCCTTTGAAAATGTTGGAGCAGTTGTTGCAACAAAGTTGAAGGAGAACCTGGCAAATGGCGAGTACAGCATGGTTGTCTCCAAGGACAGTCTGGAGGCAAAGCTATCCAGCGACCTTAAGACCCTTTCTGGGGACAAGAGCCTAAAGACTACCAGCAACATACCAGCCCTACCCCCTATGGTAAGACCCTTGGGATAAAAATATAGTTTTTTTGGTTCCAAAAATAAGCACAGCTTTTTCTCATTGGTTTAAATAAAACCAATAATCCAGCATTCTTGTTAAGGAAAATGATCCGCTGTCTAAAACTTTTGTTAACATATTAGAGCTAAACAGCTAGTGTGAAAAAATGTTTTTTAACTTTTATATTTTGAGTGACACATATGGACTGTGCTTGTTAGACTAATGTTGAGTTGGTGTTTGTTCTTCTCCGTAGGATTATTCTCCAGAGATGTACATTGAGCTGATCAAAGTCTCCTTCCACACTGACATATTCGAAAACAACATCGGCTACCTGCGTTTTGACATGTTCGGAGACTTTGAGGAGGTCAAGGCCATTGCCCAGATTATTGTTGAACACGTCTGGAACAAAGTTGCCGACACTGATGCTATGATTGTCGACCTCAGGTGGGTAATCCTGCTCACAGTGCAAATCGAAGCTTCTATTCAAAACTCTTTGTGTCCACTTTGGTGTACAAATCATCCACCAAAGCTGCTAAAGCTCATCATCCATGTCTAAATATAGAGGACTTAGTCGGTAAAAGGGTAGTATTGTTGTCTGGAGGATTGATTTATTTATGTATTGATAACCAATGTATTTTTTTAAAAGGTGGACCACAAACACATATAGATGATTAACTGCTGAACAAACTCATTTGAATTTACTCAAAACATCTTATCTTAATGTACCCAACCCCTATGTAGGCTAACTTGGGATGACCTTCATCAATGCTGCATGACTAAAACGTTAACAAACGATCATTCAGTGTCATCAAGAATCATGCCTCTCTATATAATTTTTGCAGGAACAACCTTGGTGGCCCAACAACAGCCATCGCAGGCTTCTGCTCCTACTTCTTCGATGCCGACAAGCAGATTGTTTTGGACAAACTCTATGACAGATCATCTGGTACCATCACAGACCTCCAGACTCTACCTGAGCTCACTGGTAATATAAATAAATCGATTGTGTGCAGTAGATTTCTGTTAGCAAGAATCTTAGCAGCCACCTGATAAACATAGTGTCAGACCAAAAACAGAGCTAGAAGTAGACGTTCACTGGGTGAACAGAAACATGACTCAGAATGAACATTGCCCCAAATCTGTGTTTTGTTGGTGTTTCCACAGCCCCAATGTGACCAAAAATATGTTACATATAGGTTTAAGAAGAAACAAACACAGAGGCATTTGTGCTTTTAAGGATGAACTGCCTCTGTGCAGTAGACTTTAAAGCTGTCTGGATGTAATGTGATTCTTTCTGAGTCATTATTCAGGGCACCTTTGTTTAGAAACTAAGCTTTTTCCCCCCATACTTTCGGTTTCTCTTGTTTAGGAATTATACCTCAGCTGTACCCTCAAGCCTTTCCTTACATAATCCAGTGTCATAGGCATAGCTGTGCCTTCATCCGTAACTGCATGTCCGTCTTCTCTTCTTCTGCAACCCTTATCGTTATCCACATATCACAACTATGTCTCGTCTATCTGACATTTTTAACCTGCTTTTTCCTCCATCTCATCATCTTCTTCAGGCACAAGGTACGGCTCCAAGAAAAGCCTCATCATCCTGACCAGCGGAGCCACTGCTGGCGCTGCAGAGGAGTTTGTTTATATCATGAAGAAGCTCGGCCGCGCTATGATTGTTGGAGAGACCACCGCCGGGGGATCCCACCCACCCAAGACCTTCTCTGTTGGTGAGACCGACATCTTCCTCAGCATCCCCACCGTCCACTCTGACACTACCGCCGGACCAGCCTGGGAGGGAGCTGGCATCGCTCCTCACATTCCCGTCCCGGCCGATGCTGCCCTCGAGACCGCCAAGGGCATCTTCAACAAGCACTTTGCAGGCCAGAAGTAATCCTGAACAAAGTCATGGGGGGATTCGACAGTCACTTTTGTTTTGACAGCCAAATGGTTTAGCGATTTTAAATGTAGGCTTGTTTGAGAAGTGAAGACTATATAAGTACAAAGTATAATCTGCTATTCATTCTCTTAATACCTAAGCCTTCTTAGTCTGTTGTAATGTAGAGCAAAGGTCCAACAGGATATTCTGTAGTTTATATTTCTGTCAAATGTTAATCTGACTGTCTAAGGTTTTGAGAATGAATGACGCTGAAACGTCAATGTGATTCTTTTGAGAAGTATGATTAAGTCTGTGTCAAAGATGAGTTACAACATCATGCAACTTACAAAAATACACTTGCTTTCAAGCAAAGTTTGCTCTTTGTTTGTTATGTTGGATATTTAAAATTGGGACCTTTAAGGATGGAAAATACTGTATGTCTGTTATGCAGTAAACTTCATGCCATTTGGACCTACTTGGGTTGTATCAATTCCAGTGGTGAGATACAATAAAAAAAATAAAATACACAACTGTGTGTTGGTCTCATGTTTTACAGCAACACAAAACATAAATCTGTTTTTACCATTAGAAAAGTTCTTGAATGTACTTATTATGGATGCAGGTAGTTTTATAGTGTGGACTCAGTTTAGTTTGTCTAACATGCTAAATCAGTCCTCGAAAAAAGTGTTACAACACCTGCCACTATTGTCCAATGGCAGAAAAATAAGAGGAGCATTTTTCTAGTTGTGCAGATAAATCAGAGCTCCCTGACAAAGGAGTAAAAAAAAAAAAAAAAGGACTTCTACATCTGTAGGACAATAAACATCTGCTTGAAGGGATGTTGTGCAGCTTTTCAAATCTTGTTTTTTGTCAGTGACGGTGCAATTGAGAAGATTGTACTGTATTTAGGGGCAATTATGTAAAGGACTACAGGAGCATGCTGGTCTTGGATGGCTGACAGTTGTGGTGGTTTCAGTGGTTTAGGTTCTAAGTTACAGCACATTGTTCATCAGAGCAGAAAACAATAATTTTGTTCACATTCAGGGACTTGCTACTTGATTTTTTAGCATAAACTGCTTTGAATAAGGAAAAATAAAATAGACAGAGGCATACAAAACCCAATTTTACCGTCATACAAGATGCTAAGGCAAACCTTTTAGTGTCATCACATTGGCTTAAAGAGTTAAAAATGTTTTGTTCTTATTTGGGCCTCTGTTAGATTCTGTTAGACTCTGTTAGTGAATAAGTGGATGGAAGAGTATAATTGCATGTGAGGCAGAGGTTCTGGGAAGCACTGGACTTTTGGCTGTCAAAAGATCAAAAGGGATCAGTTAAGCGGTGGATAAGTCAGAACGTCAACATGTGTGGAGTCTGGGGCCAAAGGGTTAATGGGAATAGTGGGTGGTGGGAGTCAATCCGCCTTTACAGGATTATTCATGTGAAGTTGTGAGGCTGCTGCTGCTTTTCAAAAATCTGTTTGTCTGCCTGGTCAGTGTACAAGTGACAGTATGGCAGATTACAGGCTCTGGAAACATAAGTAGGTGGAGATAATGAACTGGGGGATTCTTTTTTTTCTTCTGGCAATCATTACAAAACATTCCAGTGAAAAAAGCAGAGAATACAAACAACTTACAGTCATTAAAAAAAAAAAAAAAGTATATCCCATGGAAACTGTTCACTTTTTAAAAACATCTTCAAACATGAATATTTGACCCCCATTGAAATGGTACCTATAGATGAAAGTGATGAACAAATGACCCATAAAAGTAATGTTTTGTAGTAATTTTCATAATTTGAATAAACACATGGAAAAGGTAAGGATACCCCAACACTTAGCTCACTGTCAAATCCATCAATTCAGACTCAGAGGTTCCAGATTAGGTTCCAAACATTGGAACCCCCTTTTTGGGAGTGATAAGTGGAACATATCTTATCTAAAACTGAAATATCAGGGGTCTGCTGTTCTCTTTGTTATTGAAGTGTGTGGTGTCATCAGACCAAGATCTTAGGAGCTCTCTAAGGCCTTCATATAAAGATTGTGAAACCACTGTGAAGGGTTAGGGTTACTTAGAAATGGAGTCAATTCCAAACAATTACCAATTGACTTGTTTTGGAGATCATGAATTATTGTGGTAACTTTAACTGGAAATACAGTGGATTGTCTGGTCTAAAGTTAATAGGAAAAGCAAGCAATGGCAGTATAGGCAATGTTTGATTAGCAGAAATGTGATACAGGTCTGATATGGCTGCAAATAAGTGAACAGTGAGGCTGATATTAACAGTGTATAAAAATCTAAGTTTACACAACTTCCCCATATAATTACTTTTATATAAAATGCAAAATATATCATTTCACAAGTATTTCCTTTTTATGTAATAGTTTAAGGTATAGATACTATAGCTGAAACTCATTAATGAAATTAGTTTACAAGCAGTAATGCTGGATTACATGCTGTGTAGGAAGGTAGTTTGAACCCTAAGCAGAAATAGCAGACTTAGAATGTAAATACAGTGACTTGTTACTACTGAAAAATAGCAAAAATGGAGTTGGATTTCATGAAAAACTATCCTGTACAATTCAGATTGTCGACTTTAAAGCAGATATGAATACATCACAATTAGCTACACAGCAACTGTGCACATCTGCTGTGTGTTCAAGTGTTTTTATTGTTTTTTAAAGTGTTCCTCTACATTAATCTCCTGAGCACGTGTGCAGTTATGGATGTGCAGCTGGTTAGATCAGTGATATCTTTTGCTGCTTCTTGGACCACTTTTATTTCATAATGTAACACAGATTTTTTCTTTTTGACTTTTCCAGCACAATAACATAATGTAAAACTGTGACTCTTGATAACATGTTAAGTTCAATCCTACACACTGTGAGTGTCCTACAATATAAGTACAATCAATCATCCATCATGCCATATCTGGACATGTTTTTTTTTTTTAAATAATTCTCTTTATTTTGATAATTTTCCTACGTTTGTATTTCTTTTCTTGTTTTTTACCATGTGTCTTTTATGTAGCTGCTGTGATGTGTATATTTCTCCAGCAATATTCACAAAATCTGTGCAAAATCTGATTTGTTTGACGTTCCAATGTTCAACCTTTGACTTTGTTGTTATAGATTTAACTATGTTCAGGCCTCATACCCACTGTCACATGTCAAATATAAAGTCATATAGACAATCCATGTAATAGTACCTTTATGCTAGTTTCAAGTAAAGTAATCAGACAGTTCAGCTTGTTGTAAAACATATTTTTTATCCAATCTTCCCATTTTAACAGTGTGTGGATGACAAAAAATGACACTGTACATAACTGTGTTGTGCCTTTCAGCATATTGACCACACTCTCATTACAGCCAGAGGTGAGAATTACAGAGGATGTTGCTGCTCACAGTTAACTGTTAGCAGCAGCACAGGGACAGAAAACAAGTTAAACTGGTGTCAAAGTGCTAAAACAGATAAATAAACACACCAGCTCCAAGGATGCAGTGACTGAGTTCATCCAGCTCCTGTGATCTTCTCCTCCAGTGTCGCTGATTCCCAGTAAAAACGCTCCAGTCTGCCACGTGAGGGAGGCGCAAAATGGGATGTTGACCCATTTTCTTCCTCTGCTTCTTCTTCTCTCCTCCTCAGGATGAAATATGAGACCTGGCCCATTTCAGCCGAGTCTGTCCCCCGGGCTCCCAGTTCCTCCAGCGCCAAACTCTGCTGCTCTGCATTGCTCTGCTCCATTCGGCTTTTTTCACCACTAAACCAGCTCAGACACTTTAACGGGGAACTTTTATTTGACTTTTCTGTCACGAAACCAGCCGTCCCATCATTGTATCCTCCCTCCAGCTGACCCGGCATTGGATTTTTTTTATTTTTGTTTGCAGTTTCTGAAACTTTTATCTTTCCTGCCAACTACATGTGGATTCTGAACTGAACCAAAGTGACTCCTCTGGGTGAACACATCTGTCTCACCGGGATGCGGCTGGTCGTGACCGTCAACTGAGCTCAGAGTCAGAGAAGCATCGCCTGCATCCTCTCTTTTGTCTTTGTTGCATCTCTGCCTCTACTTTTTTTTGACTCTGGGATGTAAAACCCACCACTTCTCTTTATCCACAGAGGAATTACGTTGTTGTTTTTTCCACCGAGGAGAAATTATGGCGAGATTTTTGTTGAACATGAGTCTTGCTCTGGTTTTGTTCGGATTATTTTTGCTCTCTTCTCCATCCGCAAGAGCCGAACCGGAGCCGGAGCCGCAGGACGACGTGGAGGTGGAGAGTTCCTGTCAGGGCGCTTTTGACCTCTATTTTGTGCTGGATAAGTAAGTGGAAGCAGCTTGACACCATTTTCTCTTCATGGGCTGTGCTAAAGCAGTTAATGTGGCTAAAGAAGTTAGCTAAACACTCAAATTAAGCTAACATCTGTATTTATTAGTTGTCGCTGTCTCGGTTATTTAAATCTTTGTCTCATGTCATGCTCACACTGTGCACAAAAACAGCAGCTTATGTGTTGGAAATGATGTGTCTGATACAAAAAGTTCAGATTGTTGCATTAAAAAAAAAAAATTAAGTTGGGAAAACTTGAAGCTAACGACTTTAGCCGGTTAGCATTTCTGCATCGGCGCGTGAACGTGCGCGCGCGATGACGCCGTGCAAGGAGGCTGAGTCGCAGTTCGCTGAATCAGCAGAAAGTTGCAGCAGCGATGATCTGATGCATCAACAGTGATCCGTCAAGGCTCCAAAACCACACTGTCATCATTTGTAACAAGAAAGCAAACTTCAAACTCCTGCAGGCAGAGAGATTTTTTCTCTTTTACTCCCTCCCAGGCTAAAGGGACTTTTTTTCCCCTCTTTGCTCACCGTTCACTCTTTCATTCCCACTCTCTGTACGCCCACATAGGAAAAATGTTGTGGTTGTGTGACATCTTAGCGCTGGACTTCAGCAGCTGGGGAGAAAATAAAATGTCAGAGAAAAACAGGAGAGGCTTCTGGAGTGCCTGCTCTTCTCCTGCTCTCTGACAGGACATGTCATTTTTACATTCATGAATTTAGATGTAATTGCTGTAAACAAGCAAACCATCCTCATCTCATTCGTATTCATCTATTGTGACTGCTTCTATCTTGAGATTATGTTACCTGGATGTAAAATGAATTGCTGCCTCAGCTCTCACACCAGTGGAGCAATGCCAGAAATGAGGAGGGGAAACAGGAAGGGACAGGAAGCAACAACATTTATGGAAAATGTGGTCTTAATTTGGAGAAGAAAATGTTGCACGCAGCACCTTTAAAGCCTGTTTTTGGGGTTTTTGTCTCTGAGGTTGTGAGAGACATGAGTGTAGGTTTAATTTGAACAAAGAGGGGGACACATTAAAAGGGGGGTTTGGGGGTCCTACCTGATTTTTATGCAACAATTTGCAATATTTCTGCATTGGTTTATGATGGAAATATCTTTATTTGTGTCAAGGAAAGCACAAAATTCAGACCATTCAGAATATTAGAGCTGCAAGTAACGACTATTTTCATTGTCGATTATTCTGTATATCATTTTCTTGATTGATTGATTAGTTGTGACAATGAATAATGTCAATCAATGTTCTCCAGAGCTTAAGATGGTGTACTCAAATGTCTTGCTTTCACCAAAATTGGTTCAGTTAACTGTCATTAAGGAGGAAAGAAGACAAACTATATTAACATTTAGAAATGGTAAATGGTCTGTACTTATATAGCGCCTTTCTACCTTAGTGGTACTCAAAGCGCTTTACAATGTGTTTCACATTCACCAATGGCGACAGACTTCCATGCAAGGTGCCTGCTTGCCATTGGGAGCAACTTGGGGTTCAGTGTCTTGCCCAAGGACCCTTCTGATCAGTGGACAACCCACTCTACCACCTGAGCCACAGCCACCCATTTAGAAAGCTGGAAGTAGTTGGCGATTAATGTAGCAGTCACAGTTTACAACTAATTGATTAATTGATTTATAGTTGCAGATCTACAATATATAATGGAATATATAATGCAGTAATGCTCTCTGCATTGCTGTCATATACATATACGATAGATAGACTTTTCTCATGTAATATTATTACCATTTGGTCATCACACATATGCACTGGGCAGGACTTACTCCTCTGTCCTCTTTTGTGTCTTTTTTAGGAGTAGGTTTCCTCTTTAAATGTACACATTGCACGTATTTATGTTAATTTATAACTCTAAATGTTGGTGATAACATATTCCCTGCTTCACCCTTGAAATTTATCAATCAAACTTGATTTATATAGCACTTTTCATACAATAAAAATGCAACCCAAAGTGCTTCCCAAAATAAAAACATGCAACAGAAATACAGCACATAATGAAAACCTGCCCCCTCCCCCCAAACACACACATAGACCCACGTACCCACAATCAGACCTACGCGCACACACACTCACCCACACAACCACATACACTACAGTAACTGAGTATAGTGACATGGCAGGGCACTAAGGAACCATGTGAGGAAAAGCCACCTATGGGATCTCATCCACACAGAGGGATCACAGCCCACGGCCACAGGGAGCACCGCCACCACAGAGACCCCCGACCCAGATAGACCGGGGTAGACTCCACACATAGCGCGGAGACCCCCAGTCCCAGATGCCTAGTGAGAGAGATGATAAGTTTCATGCTGATTTGCATCACCAGGGAATTCACAGCAACTCATGCCATAAAGTGCATTCTCACACTGATGGCCCCCACAGGCTTTACTGCCTATGATCTGACAGTGTATGTGTCATACTTTAGCCACTGAACTTCACAGAACCTTTCACATTTTCTTCTCCTGGTGTTTGATTCTCAAAAAAGGAAAACACAAAACACGGGACTGCTCCCCAGATGTGGAGGGCTGCATTTGAGGTAAACACTGACACATGCTTCAAATAAGGAAACATCTCCTTTCTTGCCCCGTGCCAGATTCTATTGTTAGTACTATTGCGTGCTTTGATGCCCACTCTGGGGGCGACTAACAAGACTTCATTTGTAGACTTCAAACAAGAGGAAGCTCATTAGAGACCTGTCTTGGCCCTCCTACAGCCGCCTCTCATCCCCATCCCTCAGGCCTGAGCTGGTTTTATGGGACAAAGCCTGAACTCTGTACCCTGGTTTGTCCATATGGAAGGCTTAAAGAGCGTAGTGAGAGGATGCAGGACACTACTATACTGCTTACAGACCTTCTTTGAATACACATAGAAGTATTGCAAAGATTTCCACATCCTTTAATCTGAGACAACTTTAGTCCAAAATTGTGTGCAAGGTTGGATAGTTTACTTTTCTGCTAATATGTTGCATGCTAAATAATTTTGGAGCCAATCTTTTGTCAGTTTTAAAGACCAAATCTAAAACCTAAAGCCATGCTAGCTGCTCTGTGAGGCTCTACTGAGGCACAGGAGTGGTTTGACTGAAATGCTCACAATGACAGTGCAAACATAACGGTATAATGTCTGCCATGTTTATCCTAAAAGTGTTTGCATTCTAATTGTCTAATTAGCACTGAGCACAACATACAGCTGTCCTTAGTTTTGTTGAGTTACAGTATTTTACTGTGAACAGAACAACCTACTGACAGTCACTGAAAACACTGGCTTTGAACACTCAGAAACATAACTGAACACAATCTGGAGCTTGGCAACTCTGCCCAGTGAATGCAGAAATGATGAGGGCTGACTGGATTAGAACGGGTCTGTTTGATATAAAATGAGTGTTGTAGGTGGAGAAAAGCATCACAAGTTAGTAATGAGGGAAGATACTGCTGTGCTGGGTCATAAAGTGGACTCCAAAAGCATTTATTGCAGACTTGGGATGATGATGTCATGCCATGGCTCCAACATGCAGGACTGTGCTTGTTCAGACATACGGGTGGCTGCAGTCTGAAGGGCAGAGAGGGTGGCGAATGGCTGTAATGATGCCAGGTTGAATTTGGGGCTGAGTTAGGAAAATGTGGGCCTTAGTGAGACACATTGTTTTCTAATTCTGTATGCCCTGCAGAATTATATACAATATCCTAAAGGAAAGGAGGGTTGTTACAATACCCAAAGGGGTGAGGGGCAGCAGCACAACGTCCTGTCACAGGCCTTAAAGGTAGGAATCAAATAAATATAATGTGTTGTCCTTCAAGCCACAGCAGCACACAGGTGACAAAGTTAAACACACAGGCAGTAGTTTCTAATAGGATGCAGATGCAGGAGTAAATTGAAGACTGCTAACACACACACACACACATACTGTACATATATGATGACCAGGTATAGTAGGAGCTAAAACAGGCTCAAAATGACTCTCTCTCTCTCTCTATATATATATATATAGAACACAAAGGGTCTCCAAATGAAGTGTAATGAAAGAAGGGGGCTGATTGAAAAAACTCCCTTAGCCAATAAAAGTTAAAAAAAAGAAAGATGTTTTAATTAAATAAAATCTGTGAACATATGTCCTGTAGACACACCCCGCCCCTCGCAGTTAACAGTGTGACATCATATCCCCTTGTTGTGGTGTATGGTATACGGTTCGCAAGTAGACATACCACCGCAATTAACTGATTTCGGCACTACTGTAACCTAAATAAAGTCACACAGAAACAAGACTAAGAGTTTACAGACACGCTAGCAGCTTTGGAGGCTGTACTTAGACACATTGGTGCCTGAAATGCTAACATCAGCATGCTACTATCCTCCCAGTGACAGCTAATATTTTATGTTAGCTTGTATGCTTACTGTGCAAACAATCGAAGTTCAGTGTATTGGAAGGCTAGCATGAAATAGCACTAAAAACAAAGCAGTGACGAAATTAAAAATATGACCTGGTGATTTCATTAGAGGATTAAGTCAGGACATCTTCAAAGCAAATCATGCAGCAGTTAGAATGATGGATGACTGTATAAAGTTTAACAGCAGTCCATGCAGTAGTTGTCTACACATTTGGTTTGGACCAAAAGCAGTGGACTGACCAAGAGACCAGCACTGCCATCTGCAAAGCTACACTTCCAGCTTGGCTAAAAACATACATACAATAAAAGATTTACCATCCAGTGGCTGATGGTCTCCTTCCCAGAACTCCAGAAACAAGATGACTACATAATGTGAGGGCTCTGGCATATTATCCTTGTAATATATTTTAGCTAGTTTGTCAGTTTAACTGTCAAATCGTGAAACCGTGAGCCTTTAAGTTCTGCAGTCATGTGCTGTATACCTTTAGGCCCTATGTGTGCATACTAGGATGTATATTTGCTGATTCAGAACGGGCGGGCCTCAGCTTGCTGTTTTATATGGAACACATTGCCAGAGGAATGGTTTTGGGTGTGTTCATATGGCAGACAAAGAATTTCACCTATAGGCCAAATGCTAATGATCACCCCTCCATGAAATCTGCATTTAAGCATCAGTTTTTATCTATTTGGCATGAATTATATGACACTATTGAACATGGTAATTCCACAGTCTTGCTATGACGTAAGGGATGGGCAAGTAAAAGACCTAGCATTGTAGTAGTATTATATTATAATACAAATGTCACTGGGAGACCAAAAAGTATTTAGATGTACAGTATGCTGCCTCACAATCCTCTTTCCTGCCTTTCCAACCTTTCTCTGCTTTCTGCCTTTCTTTTCCACAGCCTCTTTCCATTTATCTCTCTTTCCATCCCATTACCTCCTCATTCCATCTTCTTGCTTGTCTGACATGGTATTAGTGCATTTTGATTGTTTTAAGATCTGGAAATACACTATTCATACTTCCAACAGTTAACTGATGCTATTCATAATCAGCATTTATCTCTAATCGATCTGAGTCAAACCACAGCCATCTCTGTCTTGTCTTTATTTTTGCAAACTCTTGTTGTTGATGTAGTCACGAGTTAGCGCTCCAGCCGGGAGTTTTGTCATGCTGCCTGAATCCAGGCAAGTCAGCGGAAAACCCAAACTGCAGCTGGAGTCTGTAAATTCTTCTGATATGTCTGAATACGTTCTCGCTGTGGAATGACACCCGCTCTGTGTTTCGTCCTCTGGTTTCTCACAGCATGTTGCTTTGGTGTTTACAGCAGGAAGAAATGTCTTGTGAAATGATAGCATGCTGTCAGTCTTTGAAGAACTGAGGGACAAAAGGATGACAAGAGCTTTTAAAAGTGGACGAATGTCATTCTAACTTAAACGCATACCTGCTGAGATTTGATGCGCGACTCTGCCTCAGTTCCACAATAAGTGCTCTGCAAAGTACATTTTATCTGGTCAGATAAAAACTGAAAAAGAAAAATATGTGTCTTTGGACACACATCTGAAATGCTCCTCCACCAGCTAGTTATCTAATAGCTTTTTCCAAACAATTCCTCTCGGTTTTGGAATAGACGTACAGCATTAGCTCAGCAATCACGCAGTAAAGACTTTGACTTCTGCAATGGCTGTAAAAGTAGGTTAGCGGTTTTAAACAAACAAATCCTTGTGCCCACTCAGTTAAATTGGAGCACCATCATTGGCTGCAGGCTGGGGTGGTGTGGCTGGGCCCAGCTGGAATGGCAGAATCCACAGTGGAGTTGGGATTTTTTATTTTTTTTAAACTTTTCCTTCTTCGACACTTTGAACCGTGAGAACGACGCTGAGCCGCTAAGCTTTCAGACTGATGGAGCTTTTTCCCACATGTGGTCAGCTTGTTGCCCTCTGGGAGAGAAGTGCCTGTTGGGTAGTTAAGAGGGGACATAGTTGGGAAATTGAAAAAGAAATATAGTTACTCACAATATAGTCTAGAAAGGTTTAGTATTAAACACGTTTCGACACTTATGTCCTCACAAGACTACAGACATAGTTGCCAATTTTCTGACATCCAAAATGGCAGCTTTTTTTTGTTGTTGTTTTTAAGATTTTAAGATTTATTTTTGGCTTTTTGCCTGTATTCAATAGGACAGTGGATAGCGTCAGAAACAGGAGAGAGTGGAGAAGGACATGCGGTAAATGCCCAAGGTCAGACTCAGACCCGGGTCAGCCACTACATCTCTGCATGTGGGTCACTCGACATAATCAGTAGGCTATCGGGGCGCCCCAAAATGGCAGCTTCATTGTAAACATTAACTGGTTCCTCCCATGGAGGCACCTTAAAGTAATTTTATTTAATATGTTTGGTCACTTTAAGGTAGATGAACAACCAGTAAACACAACAATGACATAACTGATAGTAGCTGTTGTTAAAAGTTGCCTATTTACACCCAGCCTTCACAGTAACATTCCTCTGGAGTTGTGTTTCCAGCTGATGTATGTGATTCCAGTAGTCAGTCAACTGTTTCAGCCTGTTTATGTTTCTACCAGCTCCAGAGCTGCTGGATGTTTTATTAGTTCAGCTAGTCACTAACTGTTTTTCTGTCATTCGGTGCTGGAAATATTCTGTACAGTGGGCTTATCACTTTTTTCCACTGAAAACAGCTGCCTGCTGGAAACGAGGCTGATGAGAGCAATTAGACTGAACCAGAACATTAAAGTTGCAGGCTGTAAAACATGAGCTAAAAGATGCTGAAACCCTCAATAGAGCTGATGCAAACTGCAGAGCTGGGTGTTAAGTATATAGGGGGTTTCTCACTACAAGCAACATCTTTCAGTTGCTTTCACTCATCTGACCCATTTTCAATATAAACCTTATTGATTACAGCGGCTTTAAAGTGGCTTTTTTTTCTAACAATGTCTTTTGAAAGCTACAGCACTAAGTGAATTAGTGCTGGTGGGTCATAGCGGTAGGTTTGTTTTATCCCACTGATTGCCAACCACTTTCTTACATCACAGCTAACCATTGTGCTAACCTCACAGCTGTGTTATAGAAGTGTGGAAGTGTATTTTCTACTCTTCCTGGCAGTCATCAATCCCTTAGTTTCCACAGACTAAAACTTTTTTTTCAATAATGTCAATATTGCCTGACATAGCTCCTCATATGTGGCTGTAAATCATTATTTTAGTTAAAGTTACCAATAATAGTTAAGTAATGCAACTTTTTAAATCTGCCCTAATAGCAGTTAAACATTGGCAGACTTTAATCACAACTTGGAGCTGTGGTGAATCAGCACGATTTAATGCACGATTCAAACATGTGTCAGGACACCCATGGAGGCGTACTTGTTGTTATTATACTACTTTCCATGGGAGTCCATTTGGAAGACTCCATTGCATACATGTATAGTAGGTCTTATCTAAGTGTTCTGCTTATACATACCACTGCCAGGCATCCACAGTACACAGAAAGTACAGCCTTACAATACAGTCTTTTAAAATCTGTTCAGCTTCATTGATGTATGTACAATGGTCAGCATCTCGTGTTTGAAATGTGCTTTATAAATGAGAATGACTTGACTAGCCTTCACAGTGTAATGACATATATTCTTTCAGTTTCTTTGTTTGTTGTCTTTTCTTCTTCATGCTGCTGTTGCTACTTCTCAACACAGTTCCCTGTCTATCTGTCGAACCCCTTCCCCTCCTCCAGCTGAACTTTTTACTTTCCCGAAACACACACACTCCCACGCACACACACACACAAACACTGTATGATTCATTTTCTGCAGATCCAGCCATTGCAATCTCACCCAGTCAGCAGAAAAATACATTATTAGAGATGATTGAAGATGTTTTGATTCTAAAGGTCTTCTTGGACCCATGGGGGACATCCAGAGAATTCCTGTCTCCTCTTCACATGGTCCATTTAGCATCGTTGAACAGTAATGATGCATAATACCTCCCTTTGTGCCCACAGCTATTTGGAAACAGAAGGTTGCTGCCCCAAGTGTTACATGTATATGATACAGCAGCAGCAGAGAGAATTAAGCACTCCAAGTCTATATACTTTAGGATACCTAGGTTTTAAAGTAATTGTAACCTCGGACTGTAGAAAACATGGCATCTGTGATGTCGCACATATCCAAAGGTACATTTCCAAACCTGAGATATTAAGCCATGAAAATACCAGAATATGGGTATAACCAAAGTAGATCAAGCAAGCAGCAACATCACAGCTGAGTGACTTTCAATTAAGCAGCCTTAAATATACCCACATAGGCCTTTATATGATCTTATATCTAATAAAGCATATTTTTGCCAAACAAAATAGGTATTAGTGCAGCAGATAAATGCACCAAACTTGGCACAAATACTCCTTGGGGGGTTATCTTTTTGAAAAGATGATTGCCATTTTTTCAAGATGGCCACCATAATTAATACCGAAATATTACTTTTCGCAATAAATATACACAGACTTGCCCAATATGGATGATTCTGGTACCGAATCCTACATTTTAGACCATGCAGAATCTGGTTTTTGAACTTCTGAATCACTAAGAAGCTTATTTTTACCTTATTTGGGACTTCGTATCAAAATTACAGGACTGTGGTTAACCTACATAATGCTATAGTAGTGCAGTCGGTCTTAGGGTTAGGGTTAAATAGAAATACGTGCTGTAGATGTACATGTGTCACTCTTAATAAAATTTAGTTTCATATCATTGCAGATGCCGTATTCCCTGTTAATTTTTCACTATTTTG
>OMNN01099774.1:2140-13356 GCA_900302755.1 Chromis chromis | reverse complement strand
AGATGATAGACACATCCATACATTTAAACAACAAAACATTGTTTATTATTATCAGTCTGACAATGGCACTATACATCATAATGGTGACTCTATTCAGGCTTTCATAGAACTTTATTTGAACTCAAGCTCTTTTGATGTTTTGAGAATGTTTGTTTTGCATTGGGGGTGCGGTTTTGAGTGCATTCAGAGCGGTGGAGGCCCTGGCCATTGAGGATGTGTGGAGAGGGGTATCCCTGGCCGAGGATGGGCAGACCTGCAGTTGGGTTGCTCGTGCTCGGACCGGGACTGCTGGCACTGGCTTTGGTGGTGTGCAGATTCTTTTTTGCACGGTTTGCGCGGGGCCGAGCTCTTCTCGGGGCTTCCATCGGGCAGTCTTTAGGGGTGGGACTTTCCTTCCGTTGGTCCGGGCGGTGTGCTCTCATCGGATTCCTCCGTGTTGGTTGTTGTTGGCCTCCTGGCTCCGATGCGTCTTGTGCATCGGTGTGATCGGTGGACCAGGGGCTCGTACAATGACAGATGTTCCATGTTGTCTGGAGTGCAAACTGCGATTAAATGCGTTAATTTTTTTGACGCGTTATTTTTGTTGTAATTAATTAATCGTAATTAACGCGTTAAAGTCCCACCCCTAGTCTTAATATTTCCTGTATATTTCATTTTGTTTAACTAATTGATTTTACAAGTGTTCTGATATTTTGTCTGATACATGTACAGAGGTTTGGTCACCTCAGGTTGTTTTAAATGTGCTATAAATAAATTTGATTTGAGTCAAAAATTACGGAAGCCCTAAACGTCCATGGGTCAACTTAATTTTTTTGCTCCGTTTTCTCGTTATAACGAGATAATTTTGTCGTTATCACGCAATAACAAAATCCGTTATGCCATGATAACAACAAAATTATCTCGTTTTGTCGAGAAAACAAAATTAATTTAATTAATTAAGAGTTAATTTTCCGGTGAGGTACAAAGCGAAATCAACCCGCCAGACCAGAAGGCGCTGTGCTGCCGCTGCTCACGACCGACTGAAGCCAGGCCTGGGCATTTGCAAAAGTACAAACAAACACATGAACAGGCTTAACTTACCTCATTAGAGTGAGCAGCGAGAAAACAGATGAGAATTATCTCGTTTTCTTGAGAAAATGGAGCGAAAAAATGAAGTTGACCCATGGCCGTTCAGGGCTTCCGTAAAAAATACATCCATATTCATTATTATTGTTTGGTTGTGTATGGAAACACATTTTAAATTTGCAGATATCTGAATGGAGCTTGGTGTTAATTAGTATTGGCTGCTTAGAAACTGCATTAAAGAAAGTACATCAGCATCCATCATCAGTGTTTGTATGCAAACAGAAACTAAATTAGACAATGTTAAATTAGACGCTGTTTGAATGGAGTTTGGTGTGGATTGACGTAAGCTGTTCAGAAAATATGTTACTGAGAAGCCAAACAAAGTTTCATTGTGCATTTTTTTGTATAATGGCAATAACGTTTTCATTCATACATCAATATTCATCATCATTGTTTGGTTACAGGTGTTTAATTAGTAGATATGTGAATGGAGTTTGGTGTGAATTAGTATTAGCTGCTCAGAAAATACATTCACTATCAATGTCTGACAGCATGATGTTAAAGTTGGAAATCCTGTCATCCTATCAATAACCAGGTGTTACTATTGACAGTTTACAGAACCAGATCAGAGCCAGGATCAGACTTAGAACCGGGAGCCTCGGTTTCACAGAAACACACTGAGCGAGTACTGAGGCATTCTGGGTTGTCCTGTGTTGGCGGGCCCCCTCCCTCCTGACCTGCCTCCCTTCGCTGGCCTCGCACCGGGGATTCCCAAACAACGCTCTGTTGCCATGGGAGACGCCTCACTGCTGTCGCTGTGGTAACCCAACACACTCACTCACACGTGTGGACACTCAAACACACACACGGTCCAGAGTGTTGTGTTTCTCCTGCAGCGAGAGCCGGAGGCCGCCCATAAGAAAACACACACAGCTCATTACTGTAGTGGCTGTCAAACTCACCACTAACAGGTGAGAGGAGAGATAACGTGTTTATGTTAAATATATTAGTTTAATGAGTCACGTCAGCTGCTGTTTTTATCAGGATACTGTTGTGTTTGTTGGATTAAAGTAAGGAAACAAAGCGATCACACCTTTACAGTGTGACTAAGAGAAATCTCCACTTACAGTTTGTTTTATCAGTGTCTGTCCTGATGGCCAGAGTGACCATATAAGGCAGCAGACTGTTGGCTCGGAGTGCGTCCTGCTTCTGGAAAGTGTGTTTGGATGAGACGCTGTCTTACTGGAAAGATCCACACCGGGGCTGAAACAAAGGAAGCAGCAGACAAGGTCAAACTCTTCAGGAATGTGAGGAATGAAAGGAACGATTCTCTGGAATCAGGACTTCCCCTCGGCCTCCCTCTGTTTCAATTTCTGACTAACTCGCTCCCTCTGGCCTTTTTGAGTCATTAGACAAATGAACAAACACTCAGATAACCTTTAAATGCATGAAAACCTCTGCATATTTTCACCTGCCTGTACTTGTGTTTACACTGGGTCTCTATTAGTATTGAATAGGGAGTGTTAACAGGGAGTCTGTTCCTCCCACCACCGAAAATAATGGATTAATGCTGAAGGGATGTTCATTTATTGCTTTTCTCATTATGCAAGCAACACTGATGTTTGATAAGACCAACCTGTCCACCAGTGAATCTGGAAATATCTTCTTTTTGCAGATGATGTGGTTCTGTTGGTTTCATCAGTCCTTCTGCACATACGGGGGCAGTTTGCAGCCAACTGTGATGCAACCGGGATCAGAGTCATTACTGTTCAAGTCTAAAGGTTGGTGGTTCTCTGCTGGAAGCTGGTGGATTTCTACCTGTGGGTTGGGGTGAACTGCTGTCCCAAGCGCAGGAACTTGAGGTCTGGGTAATGATGAAATACAATAATGATTCCCTTATAGAGCGGCTGCTCAGGGTGAGGAGCTCGGAGTAAAGTCGCTGCTCTTTCGTGTCCAAAGAGGCCAGCTGACATGGTGCTGAGTGCTTTCCTTTGGAGGTTTTCAGGGCAGCTGTGGGTAGATCCAGAACTCTCTGGAGTGATTACATATCTCATCTGGCCTGGGAACGCCTCTGGATCTTTCGGGAGGAACAGGAAAACACTGAGGTGGAGAGGGATGTCTGGAATGTCCTGCTCAACTGCTGCCACCACAACCCGATCCCGAATAAGTGGAAGAGATTTCAATGCATTTGAAGATTAAAGATGTTACTGTAATGACAAAAAGGTCTGCCTTTAGTTAGAAATATTGCTTTTGTCCAACAAAACAAACAATCCATGCAACCCTGTATTTAACTGTATTATATAGTCACCCTCTGCAAGCAAATCTGTACGATTACTCTTCCAAAAAGTTGTATGAATCAAAAGAATTCAAATTTCCATAAGTGTCAACACTTATTGGTTTTCTTCCTGCAGACACACACAACGCTGCGGACACCACAATGACTTACACTCATTACTTAAACCAAGTCTGCATACTAAAATTGAATGATTTACAGCACGGGGAGTTGTTTTTTGTTCCCATAAAGGTACAGTGTGATTGTGTAAACAGATTTATATCACCACAACACAAGTAATAAAAGCACACACATGCACACAGGTACCCACAGCAACAACAGCAAAGCAGGCAGGGACAGAATGTCACCTGGAGCCAGTTCAAATGAAAACTGTGAATCTGACACAAACAAAAGGTACAACTGAGGGAAAATAAACCTCCCTCCCTGCACAACCTTTCCTCCAGTCTCCCCTCCCTCCCTCCCTGCCTCTGCTGCTGCTGTCTCTCTGTGTTCCACTGAAACACTAACCTGAGGACTGTTTGTCCCAGAAAACCGTCACATGTCATCACACAGGAATCCGGCGCTCTGAACTGATCCCAGAGCAGCCAGCAGGATTCCCAGCTGCAGCCGCCGAGTCCTGCAGGAAGAGGAGAGGACGCCACCGGACGCCATGACCGCCACCACCCCCCCTCTGTCTGCAGACTTACTGTAACCTCCTCCCACCCAAACACACACACACACATCCAGCAGGAGGGATTATAACCTCTGATGCCAAGAGCCATAAACAAGTTCATCAACTTTATTGATCCCCTCAGGGGAAGCTGCAGTTGCTCAACACACAGCTTGGAACATAGGAAATATTAATAAAACAGAGCCTTATAATAATAAAAACACATGAAGTTACTAGTACTTTATTTTAATATTTCCATTTATTGCTGCTGGTTAGTTCAACTTTTAGTCACTTTGCAGTTTTTGATTATGAACAGATAAATTATTATGGACTCAACGTCACGCAGTATAATAAAGCTGCAACATAAAAGTCAGTGTGTAAAGATCACACACTGATGCATCAACAATTATAATCCAATTACATAAAAGTGCAGCTAATCTACCAGTAAACAGCTTTAGAAAACCTCCAGTTTATTTCCCACAGTCCTCTGCAAATATGGATTTGTTTTGCTTATTCAAATTTAGTGTACATTTTTGACTCATAGCCATCTCTCTATGAAGGAAATGAAATATTGTTCCTGCAAATGTGCTGCACTTTGCTTTGTTCTTTCTGTCAGGTCTCGTCCACGTGTGCATGGGTATTTTTTTTAAAGCATAGCTTTGTGTTTGGGCCTGTTGTTCATTTGCAAATGCTATTTCAGGTCCCTGAAAATGGAGCTTTTGGAAAACTCCTTCCACGGTGAACATACGTTTGCAGGGTTGATGTGTAGACAGGCAAAACAGAGTTGATGGTTTGTCAGAGTGTGTTTCCAGCTTAATTCACATGAGGTGAGTCCATGCAATGGTGGACATGGTCACAACAATGCTGGTGTTTAACTTGCTGACAGGACTTTATACGTGTTTACACATAAATGTCCAGTTACTGCACTTTACTGGGAAACAGAACAAGTCCACACGCAATATTCTTTACTTCCTTCATCGTTGGTAGCCTCCCCAAACCAGATTCTGATTGGCTAACATGGCTTTAAGGTCAGGGTTATATTGTATTGCTGCTTTTTGTGTTTTCACATGAATCCTGAGTTGTTGTTTTTTTTTTTTTAAATAAAGGAAGAAAAGTCTCATTTAAAAAAAAATCCTCTGTACGAGTAGATTAGACCACAGAGAGGAGATTGTCAACAGGGTTTGAAGACACCGTCTTGTTCTTTAGACCCAGAACTCGTCATTATCCTACTGTGGGATGAACCCCTGACTGACCTGGCCTGTACCTGAAGATGGTAAATGGCTGTGATCCAGATAGATACCCATATAGATGGTTGATGTCACTGGCTGAGAAATCTTCTTTTTAACTAATAAAACCCTGCAGCAGGACCTGGAATTGTCAGGTTTGGTTCACCGGTCAATAAGACTTTCTTGCAGTCTTTGATGTTTCTTTCTGCCACTCGACCTGTCACACTTGCAGCTCATCATATCTTCACGTCTAAAACTGATGCTTATGTCCCTGTTAAACCCCAAGCGTTTCCGAAGAGCCTTTTGATGGAAGGAAAATCAGTCACATCAGGACATCCTCCGTTGTTTTCTCATCATTTTAATATGCTTCTTCCTGCAGCACAATATTGTCCAAATCATGTTTCAGGAGGTGATGGTTGGTTTGTTTGATCAGAGGGTTTGCAAGTAAAAGTTGGGACACTTTTATGAGAAGTAGTTTGCATCAACTTCAAAGGCTTCAATTACTTCCATAACTGCAGATAATCATAAGTTTTTATGTCCCAGCTTTGTACCTCTGAGATTTGTTCACTGCTGGAAAAGCTTGCTGCCATTTAGTCCAAAGTTATCCCAGTTTCAAACTGAATGTTTTGACCTGCAAATCAGTTCAAACTGGCTGCTGCAGGATCCTACATGTTGACTGTACCATAGATCTCATATCAGAGGTCAGAACGACTCCTCCCTGCTCTGATGATGCAATGGAAATACAGAGGAAACACAGAGCAACGGAAAGAGTTCCAGGAGGCACGAGGCCTGAAGTCTCAGTTTCAGAGCTGCTGGAGCTGCAGCGAGTCTTAGTCTGTTTACAAGGTGGAGAGAAAAAGAGGGAGAGCAGAGGGGGAGAGAGGCGGGAAGAGGGGGAGAAAGAGAGGGAGAGGGTTTCCTCTTAACGGTTGAAAATACTGAGAAGAGGGGCAGAAGCAGGGGGCGTGGAAAAACTTCAGGCTGTTGCACAGAAATATTTCTGCACTGATGCAACAACCTGCAAAGCTGCAGGAGACTCTGCATTGTTTCTTTATATGATAAACTTATCTGTTCAGCTTATTATCTGCAAAGTGTTGAATGAAAACTTGACACATAGAAATAATTTTTATTGAAATAAAATAATATAACCAGAAATAAATACAACTGGTGAAGGTAATAAAAACAGTAATAATAAACTTTATTTATGTAGTACAAAGAACAACAAAAAAATAAAGAAAAATTAAAGAAAAGCAAAATGATGATCATAAAAAATGTTAGCGTCAAGTAGTGCTTCTCCATCTTTAGTGTGCACAAACTTTAATTCTAACATCCCTGTGGAACAGCAAGATTTATAGTGGCAAATTAAATTGGACCGTTAAATCATCAGCAAACTTCCATGAGGTTATAAAGGTTATTTCATATAATGCTAGATAAATTGATATTTAATCCACTCAAATACTCAGTTAAGTTTAATCACTTCTAAACCAATTAATTTAGGTCTTCACATGAAAACGTGACCCACTACATGAAAAAAGAGAGTATTCAGTCAAGTTCTGATTGTTAGCCACATTAATGTGAAAAACTACACTTGTGGTTACTCTGCTGGGGAAATCTATACTTTAACTTTAGATTACTGGGAACCAATTAGTTTGAATAAATGGCAAAACGATTAAGAAAAGGTGGCTCTGTCTGTTATGACAGCAAAAAAACAAAAAAAAAAAACAATCTTCCATCCTCCAACAGTTGTATATATTTTTTAAAACAGAGAACATTGAGGCTTATTTAACCCTTTAAGCCACTGAGGTGCTGAGACCTGGATGACCTCATTGATGCGCTGATTGCAGAAAAAGCGTTCCAGTTGGACAGTCATTCCATTAATTTTCTGTCTCCCTTCATATTGTTCAAACTTGAGCTTGGACACATTTTCCAATTCCTAAAATGATCTTGAGGAGAGAGGATCAAGGATGGAGGAGGCTTTGGAGCAGGACTGACAAATGTGTGCATAAAATATACACATGAAATACAAATCATGAGGTCAACAAACAACTGAATCTATTGTGGAATTAGGTTCATGTACACCGATCAGCCACAAAGTTCTGACCACTGACAGGTGAAGTGAATAACATTGATCATATTGGTACTATGTGGTGTTCTGCTGGAAAACCTTGGATTTTGGCATCCATGTTGATGAGACTTAGACACCCAAATAAACATTGTCCCAGAACAATCACACTCCCTCATGCAAATGGCAATCCCAAATGTCACTAGTCTACCCCCACAGGAAAATGCACCCCACCACATGGCAACAACATCAAACAATCAGGAACATCTTGAGGAACATGTCAATCGCCCAAGATTTTGATTTGACCTCCAAACTTCCTAGACCCCATTCTGATCAAGCATCAACAGGATGCAGTGGAACAAGTTTGATTGACAGAAGCCCCACTGCACAACCCAGAGTACCCAAAGGATCCACTGCCAACGTCCTGGTGCCAGACCCCATAGGACACCCTGAGAGCTCCTCTTGTCCATGCCCAATGGTTCAGAGCATTTTTGACCATTTTTATGGAATATTTTGCTGCTGTGTACACATTTGCATTTGAAATTGATAACTTTTTAAGTGTTATGCATTATGGTGTGTGCTGTTTGGCTGACATAACATCATGGGGTGCTGTCAACATGTGATTGATGATGTTGTAAGGGCACCACACCGTGCTGCTCTGCTGATATAGTGAGCAGTTTTAGGCTTTAGTTTTAGGTTCACACGTGGCTGCAAGTGGCGTTTACTTTGATTGATGTGGTGTGTCAAAATGAGCTGAAGAATCTATCTGAAGATGCAGCTTCCTGCTTCCGTGTAACAATTTTTTTTTAAAGGCTCTAGATCCAAAATGCACTCCTTGCCAAACCTACCAAACATGATATGCATGCATTAATTAAACAAAAGGTTTCATTAGTCACCTGTCAGATGGATAAAAGGGATGCCTCATCCTAAGATTATCTAAATAATGGAGGAGCATTCCTCTGCAGCCAATTCACATTCCTCCTCAGCCTGTTCCTGTCTCGCTTTCTGTCTGAACATCTTAAATCTTTTCACCAGAGAACACTCTGTTGTTTGATATTTAATGATTACGTCTCCTGCAGGATTCACATGTCCTGGCACACTGTGTAATTCGGTGAACGCACCCTCTGTTCTGAGCAGGTAAACAGCCGCCAAGTTACAGATGAATTAAACCACATAGTTAATCATGCCAGAATGTTGCCGTCAGAACAGTCCGTCCCTGCAGGAAGCTGACGGTGCTCCAAAAACCTGATGCAGAGGCACAAAATGTCTGAAAAGGGAAGTTCTCTTTTCAGTGCAGAAAAGGGGCAGAAATGAGCAAACAATCTAACTAAGTAGTAATTAAGTTGTTAACTGGGTGAGGTTATTGCCAAGAGAAACCATTACATAACTGAACCAAATAGCTTTAACTGCTAAACCGAGACATGAGCCTGAAGCAACCTTGATAGCTGACAGCACCATTAGCCAAACTGAAATTAACTTTGAGCTTTCAGCAAACCTAAACTGTTGCAACTGCTGTCAGCTAGTCCCAGATTATTTTAGTTTCTAAAGTGAACATTTGTTGTTTTACAGACTAAATCAAGTCATTAGCTAATCAGTCATAATGGTTTTAACCATTAAATAAACTCCTTCGCTAAATTTATTTTCCTGGAATAATTAGTTAGCCTGAACTACGCTGATTTGGCAAGTAATTGAGCTGTTAGCTAACTAAAATAACTGCATTTACTTCAAAACTAAATTATTTTATAAATATAAAGCTGCTTAACTGAGTAAACGGTTAACCTGAAATAAACTATTTTAGCTGTTTGCCATAGCTGATCTGAAATAAACCGTTTTTATTGGGGTTTTTTTGTTTTATGAGCCATTAGCTTTCAAATCAAGTCACTTAAACTAAGCTTTTAGCTAGCTAGTACTGCTTCAACTACTAAACCATGTATGTTGAACTAAACTAAACCATGTCATGTTCTTGTTACTTGTCAACTGTAACAAACTATTTTAGTTGTTAAACTGGGCCATAGCTAATATGAAACAAACAGGTTAAATAAGTCATCAGCTAGTTTGATCCGTAGCTTCCTAACATTAACAGTCTAATCTAAACTGGCTGAAAAAATAGCTAATAAACTGAATTTTTATTTATTTTTATTTTTATTTTTACTGTTAAACTGGGCTAATTTGATTTAACTGCCAAAGTCCCACCAGTTAAAGTGATTAGCATTCTACACTAGACAGTTAACCAGTCTAATGCTAGGTAATAAATAGCTAGCCAAAACCATATAACTTAAACTGTGTATTTAGCTAGCCTGAAATGCTGCTAAATCAAGTTGTTACATTCTGCTAAACTGAAACAAATCATTTACTTGTACTTGTTAGCTTAACTAAGCTAAACCATTAGCTGCTGTTAGCCAGTCTCACCCAGATTATTTTAGATGCTACAGTAGAACATTTGCTAACATGTTGTTATCTCCTTTAATGTCTAAACTTGAGTTGTAATTATTAAACTAACTTGTAAACTGTATAAATAGCTTAATATTTATTGAGTACAAACTAAGCCATTATAGCACTTACTGAGCCACTAGCCAGCTTCAACAAGCTTTATTAGTGGTAAAGTTATTCATTTAATCTGTTTAGCTACTGAAGTTAGTCCTTTTCTTTAAAACAGAACCAAACTATTTTGTCAAACAAAGCAAATTTAACTTTTAACTGTTAAAAGCATTATATTTGACTGCACCATTTATTGTGATTGTGAAATTGTCCTAAATGTTAATATACATCTTCATATTGCTCCTATCAGACTTTTAAAGGTCTTTATTGTGAAATTACAGCACTGGGCTGGGATTCCACACTTTGGTAAGGTTGTGAATGTGTTAATTAACTACTGTGAATGTAATTATAATAGATAGTGATGATAATATTGGTGTTGTTGTTCTCTTGGGAAACATTGCTGCTGTTGATGCTCTGTCTGTCTGTAGTCTCAGACAGCAGCTGGTCCAGCGAGGCCCAGCAGCCTCTAATGAGAGGAGGGGGCTGGAGGCCGAAGACATCCAATTAGCGGGCAATCATCTGTTTATAATGAACCAGCTTGCAACAGGGAGCCAAGGACAGCTTGCAGAGCAGCAACTGGACTCTGTATATTGTTTGTGTTCATGTTGCTCCACATTAAGACCACATTTCCCAGCAGCCCTGCACCATCCTGTCCTCTCTACCCATTTCTGTGAAGGATAAACATGCCAAAGGTGATTTTGTTTTTCATCCTTTCACTCCTTCTACCATCTGCTGCCAACAGAAAATCAGCATTAATTCAGCCTTTTCCCAAGTCCTTGTTAAATCTTGAAATCTGTTAGGTCTAAATGTTGAAGTGTTCACATTTTAAAGCACCAAACAGTTGAAAACAAACACAAAAACAATGAGCACCAAGTGTTAAAACAATAAATAAGTGGTTAAAAAGAAAAAAAGCTGTACATCTAAACTTTATCTGACAAAATGTGACTTTTCCATACAAAACTACAACTATATCATTATAATTTTGTAACTTTTTACTGTTAAAAATAAAATTTACATTATGTTTCTTGTGAAATTACAACTTTAATCTCATGTTACTCGATTCCCTTCTCTTAAACTGCTGCATTGTAATTTTACCACTTTTGCTCCTAAAGCTGACGTTAATTTTAAAATCTTACAGTTTGCTCTTAAGCAATGACTTGTAATTTTAACAATATTAATATTAACAAATCTATTTTGAAGTCAAGTTATTTCTACAGCACATGTAACACCACAGACACTGAGCCAAAGTTTTTTGCAATAGAGAGATAAGATCAACATTAAAAATGTACCTGACAACTCAAAATATTAATGTTAATGTTAAGATGTTACAATAATAATTTACCTGACTAATTCAAAATATTAAGGTGAAGATCCTACTAAATA
>OMNN01099773.1:4374-16060 GCA_900302755.1 Chromis chromis | reverse complement strand
TGATTCAAAAAAATACATCTATAAACCCTATTATTTAAGGTCATCTTCTTGTTTTCTTACTAATACTAATAACTGTAAGATGTGTTACAACTTATTATGATTGGTTCTATGAATAAGATTCATAAACATCTTTCTTGATGAGCATGTATGTTATATATATATGTGCATCCTCACAGACAGTCTGTTCTGTCCCCTGATGATTCCTTCATGCTGTCGGTGCCTCGGGGAGCTGGGAATGAGACGGAGAGACACATGATGGAAAGATGAAGATTAGAGGGCGAGACTGGGGGAGCAAGAAACAGGAAATGAGAATGGAGTTGGGGTTTGGAGGTAGGAGCTGGGTGGATGGATGTGGAGATGTGGATGCAAGAAATATTAGAAGAGTGAGATGGAGTGAATCTGCAAAACAGGTTGGAATTACAGGAATGAGAGAAATTAATGCAGATAAAAGAAAAATGCAAGAAAACCTTGAACAAGTTACACAGTTGTCCTTGTGTTTCTTATAAAAGTTGCACAGCACCAGTGTTGCTTCTTTGGTACGTGTCTTGCCTCTGCACTCCACTTCATTGCATTTCAAATGGAATAATAAGCATAAGGTTAGAGGCAACTTTAAGCTTCAACTTGAGGGTTTTAGTGTTCAAGCTGTAGAATATTAATTTCCCCAGTATGTGGCCCACATAGACTCATAATGTATATAAACCTATTTAGCCATTCTAAAGGGATTATTCAAATGACTGGGAGGAGACGGGATAAGAGTGCTGCTCAGCTGGGAGGGGTTCTTTAATATACTTTATAGGTTTGGTGCACTTCCAAGGCAGCTGCCGTTGCCCGTCACAGCCAACAGATGGCGCTGTGGCTCTTCAGTTGTTCCACACAAGTTTGCTGGCATTTAAAACCAGCAGATAGTGAGCGGCGAGCCAATTGGAGCACCATCAGTTGATTGAGTTTATAGACAAAAGCACACTTACATGTAAAAGCAGAGCAACTTAGACACTGGATTACATAACTCAGACATCCCCCGCCCGCCTTTCGCTGTCATGTCAAGATGAGAGGGAATGATGTGTGTGAGGGGGGCTTTAAAAAGTGGATTTTTTTCAATACTTTGGCACACTCTCAATCCCTCCGTCAGCATGTCTCTCCTGTTTTTCTCTCCTCTTATTTTGCTCTTTCTATATTCGAGATCGACATCTTTGCGAACCCTGACTCCCTCTCTCTCTCTACCTTCTCTCATATCTTTTTCAACCCGTCTCCTTCCATTTCTTTCACACAGACACACCCATGCTGCCTCTCCGATACTCTGTGTTTCTGCTCGTTTTACTCTTTCCTACCCATTTCTATATTTCAGGAATAATCACTTCTACTCAGGAATATCCACTGTAGATTCTATTCCAGTACTCCCATCTTCTTTCTCAGCTAAAATGATGTTTAACACTATATTATGTGCATAGAAACACATGTTTGAACACCATGCAGAGGCTTTTGTGGTCTCATAATATCCAACAAGTTCAGTGTCTTGTTGAAAGAGGTTTTTGTTCTCTCTTGCAATCTCACGACCTTGGTTTACCACGTGTAAATATGCTGAAATACAGATGTTTTCTTCAATTCAGCTCATAGTATGCAACACATTCAAGAACTGTATATGATTAGATGGATATGTAGTGAATATGTATAATTTTATCTTTGTTTTTTCTACATATTTCTGTTTATTCCTTATGCCAGTTGCTTAATAATAGATTGTAAATATCACAAAGTCATGAGAAAAGTCACAAATAACTCAGATGAAAGACTATAATACCCACCCTTGGGTGCCATTCACATACACTTTTCCCTTGACAGTTTTCCTTGCTGCTTTTTCGACACTCTGGATTGTCCATTTTGGATTCCGCTCAGCTGTCAGCTTCAAGTGGAACTCAGCGTGGAGGCAACTAACAACAGAAAATCCAGTCTACTGTATAATAATACATCACACTTGCTTCGAGAGACAAAGACTTCTACCGCACGCAATATACACGGTGGAAAAGCCACAAAACTGCAGGAAACCTTTCCCCGGCACAACCTCCCGATGCCAAGATGCACTTGCACTCACCACCGGTGTTTCCCATGCATATAATTCATTTTAGCAGCCCGCAGAGGAACACGCTGACAGAAAGCGAGGGAGAGCAATCTCTCTTTGTCACTATGCAGGTGTCACAGGTGCTCCATGATAAAGGCACTCTGCTGTAGGGCCGATATGAACACACACTTCTGCACACACTCTGCAACTTAGAGGTGGAACCTGTTGGAGCTGCTGTGTGGCTTACAGTACAGGGCGAAAATAGAGGAGGGAAGCAACTTTAAAATAGATGCGACTACCTCTTCACAAGTAGCATCCATAAAAGAAAGATCATGACGATAAATACAACCAATGATGAAACAATCAAACTAGGCGGCAACAGCCTCAAGCAAGTTGAGACCTTCACTTATTTAGGGAGTAGCATTAACGAGAAAGGTGGTATAGATACAGACGTCATAACAAGATCAATTCACCAAATGCCCCACGCCTGATAATCTTTAATTTGAGGGATTTCTTTTAAAAGAGGTGAATATTGATTGCACCATCATATAAATGGTTTGTATTATTCTATTAAAGCAGACCAGATGTACATATCAACGAGCCTGCAAAATTTCAGGACTCTAGCTACATTTCTTCTCACGTTACAGCACTTCAAACATTGCTGCACTGATTCGCACAAAGAAAACAGCACAAACTCAAAAACTGATGTTACTTATGACCCCAGATTTTACACGTTTTACTTGATAACATGTGTATGCACAGAAAAAAATACAAATTGGACAAATATAAGATAGTCAGATGTGAACTTTTTAAAAATGTTGGTAAATTGAGGTGGAATGACCGAATAGGCAAGGTGAGGATAATCTTTTTGCTGCTCAAAAACATCTGGAGCTCTAACATATTACAACAACAAACTAAAGTAAGGATTTTCTTCTTTAATATAAAATCAGTACTCCTTTATGGTTCCGAAAAATACAATCAGTAAAGTACAGATCTTCATCAACAACTGCTTATCCTCAAGATACACTGGAAGAATAAGTAAGTAAGTAAGTAAAGTTTATTTATATAGCACCTTTCACAGCACAATGTCACAAAGTGCTTTTACAAGTATTAATCAACAACAATAACAAATCAACATAAGGTCAGCAACAATGGTCTATGGTTGAAAACACAGCAATTACCAGAAGAAGAATAAATTGTAAGAAGAAAGTGGCACCGGATTGGGCATACTTGAGGAAAACCAGTGGCAAACACCATCAGACAAGCCCCGAGGTGGATCCGTCGAGGAAAGAGAAGAAGAGGCCAGCCAAGAACACCAACAAGCGGTAACATCAGCAAGCAAGGTGGTACAGAAGCAGATATCATAGTGAGAATAGGCAAGGTGAGGACAGCCTTTTTGAAGCTCAAAAACAACTAGAACTCTATAATATTACAACATCAAACTACAGTAAGGCGTTTCAGCTCTAATATTAAATCAGTACTCTTTTATGGTTCCAAGACTTTGAGAGTGACGAAAACTACGATCAGTAAAGTATAAGCCTTCATCAACAACTGCTTAAGAAAGATCCTCAAGATCAGTAACAATAATCTATGCTTGAAAACACAGCAAAGTAATTGGAAAAAGAAAGTGGCACCGGATTGGGCATTTTTACAAACACCAGTGACAATCACCACCAGACAAGCCCTGATGTGGAACCCTAAAGGAAAGAGAAGAAGAGGCCGGCCAAAGAACACCAGGCGAAGGGAACTACAAATGGACGTCAAGACACTTGGGTGCACCTGGACCCAACTGGAAGGAAAAGCCCAAGATTGGGTTCTCATGAGTTGCAAGGGGTGCCAGGGCATATGAAGATCAGCTTTCTGAGACAGTTGGACTCTGCACGACCAATCAGTGTAATGCTGAAGCAAACTTGGAAGCTTGAAATTTTTTTTCCTTTATGTGCTTGTGAAGCAATTTTCATTTGAGTGACTCAATGACCTCTTTTTATCTCTTCATGCTGTTATTACGGTCACAGCAACAGTCCTGGTCGGCTAATCTTAGCAGTAGCTTAACCATACTGTGGTTGCCAGGCACAGATAATGTAGTAATTATCTAAATAAAAAACACTAATTAAACTAATTAGAGAACACAATGATTTAACAAACACAGGGGTCACAGGACTGCAGCATTAAACACTTGTAAATGGACTGTTTCACTTATCTGTTTCTTAAATTTGTGTTTGTGTTGCACACAGTAAATGAAAGTACAAATAGCACCACTTCAACAAATGGAACAGACCAAAGCAGGCACTGCTGGCAGTATTCAGCTAAAGCTGTAAATAGTACAGAAGAATACTGATAATAGTAACTTAATAATAACACATTAAACTTTTTACAAAGTTCATATTCATACCAGACTCATTGTTTTGGTTGTTCACTCTACAACTTTACTGTTTTAGTTTATTCCCATGAGTGCTTTTTCCAGATGCAGGCATCTGTCTTCAGTGAACTCTGAGTTAAATCAGAGTGAAGAAGAATAAATGCTGGCTTTATATTCACCAGATGGCTTCCTATCTGCTGCTTGCCAACCAGTTCATCAGAGGCCTGTACTCTCAGTCAGGTAACTTCAGGTTCAATTCAGAGTTTTTAGGACTAAGACAGTAGTTCACTTCCTATCTGGGTACATCACCATGGTAACTTCTCCAGATCAGGTGATGTTCGAGAAACCGGATCAATCCATATAAAAACCACCATCTATTGACCACTAAATTCTCTTACAAAATAGGGAAAGTAAGAGCTGCTTGTGATTTCAAAGACATTGTTCTATATACGTTTGTGTGGTGATATAATCCTAAAACAGAAATTGATTAAAACACTAAACCCTTAAAGTCTACTTGTTGACCTTGCAAGATTTGCAGTAAGTCTACTTTTTGGTTTGAATGACGTTTCTCTATTTTTTTCTTTACCTGTTCTTAAAAAACTGTTTAAACACCGCCAAGGTTGCAGCTGAAAGAAAAAGACTAAAATTGGTATAAGAATTTGAATGAGGCTGACTGTGAAGTCTCTGAGTTCATCCTCCACATCACCACAAAAGATTTTATCTTTATCGCTTTATATTATTTTGTCTTAGAATAACTTTTTGTAAGTAACATAAAGATGATGCAACAGATTTTTAAAATGATTGTTTGAAAGTCACTTACACTAAGTTTCTAAAAAATAATGTTCTGACATCAGTGACACTAATTATGTCTGTATAGTTTGTATTGATAATGCATTGAAATCAACCGATCCATTGGAATAAAGCCTGCTTGATTGCAAATTATATATTCTAATAGGCTATTTTGTACCAAAATGTAAAATAACAAACATTCCTTCTTTCTTAGCACTTTTGATTTTGAGTCATTCATGTAAAATCTGTAGGCTAGTACTACTTCTACTACTAGTACTGAGTTACAAAAGACAGTTTCCTACTGTGATCAACGTTAGCTAGCTAGTCTTTGCTAACTAACTTTAAATAAGCTACTGTATGTAGTTGATATAACAATATATACAGTAGTAGCTCTGTTGGACCACATTGCACAGGTAATGTTCTTTTAAACCATCTCAAGGACTTTTTTCTGTTAAGATTTGTCCTCCTCTACTGCCCCAATCACTTGTGGAGTACCTCAAGGTTCCATCTTAGAGCCCATTTTATTTTCAATGCTTCCTTAAAGGCTCCATCTTCCATGTCTCCTTCCGCTTTTATGCTGATGACATACAAATGTTCAATCAAATTTTTTAATCCTGACAACTTCGCCTCTGCAACATCCATTCTTAAGTGCCTCCAGGAGGTGAAATCCCGGGTGGATTCCTTCAACTCCACATAACCATAACTCGACACTTAAGGCCACAGACAGCAAGCCTTCATGGCCAGGCCAGGAATCTTTGCAGGGTCAACTTTAGTTCAGCACTGATATTTGAGAAAAAAGATTAACTCTGTGGTGAAACGGTGCTATTTTGAACTTAGGGACATTCCCAAATTGAAAACCATCTTCTGTCTAAATAATATGAACACCAAGGCTAGGTAACTCCCTATGTTTGGGTTCAGTCCTCACTGTCTCATCTGCAGCTGGTGAAAGCATTATACTTGTATCCTCAGCCTCAAAGGGCTACCTGTAAAATACAGAATGGATTTTAAGGTTCTTTTATTTGTGGGTACATTTAAGAACATCTCTGCCCCTACTCTACCTCTAGGCCTCTTAGATCCTCAGAACAACTGCCTTTTAACTGTTCCATGATTGAGACTAATGGATAAAAGAGATCATGTCTTTGCAAAGCTTTGGAATAGCCTTCCTCTTTCAATCAAATGTTCCTCTTCTGTTGGCAATTTTAATTTTTCAGTGCGGTGGCTGCTCTTAGTGGTTGTAATATTTTAGTATTTCATCGTTATTTTATTGAATAATTTGATCTCACAAGTTGCTATCCTTTTTTGTTTATTTATTTTAACATTTTAGATTAATTTTACTTGACAAATTGATTCTAAAAATCTTACCCTGTTTTCTGACTTCCTTTATTTTGTGAATATTTTAGTTGCAGCCTGTCTTATGACTAGTGATGTCACTTTGGTCGCCACAGGTTATTTTAAAATGTGTTAATTTTCAAAGCCAGCCAGTGCTGTAAGATGAAACCACACTGACAAGAAGCAGAGTACCAATAGACACTAAATTCTTCCTCACTGCTCTCGTTGTTGCCATCCATCTGACTGTCTGGCAGAATCACTTATCACTGAGGAATGAGTTCTAATTGACTTTTAATATATTGTTGTGACACTGACAAAGCTATTTTAAAAAAAGCTGTTTTGGACACTTATTACTTACACTTATGGAGCTGTTCGTACTCAGGTTGTAAAACAGCAGAATGAGGCAGCACAAGGTTCAGTTCACACCTCTTTGGTATTTTTCAGGCTGAAATAAGTCCTATTTGATGGATCGATGCGACCATACAGAGAATTTGCTCAGATTTGTTGACCGTTCTTCCCATTTGCACACACGAGTAATACAAAACGTCAACCTGAGAGGGAAAATGACTGAGGTCCAGATCTAGGCGGCCTCATTCGGGTGTGTTCTTTCCCTTTTTTCCAACTTCTCTTTCTACCAATTTCCCATTGTTATCTGAGGTGTCTCTTCCCCTTTGTGTCTGGCTTTTGCTTACTCATCCATACCTTGTTTACATGTCTTTACCTTCATCCTCTTGTTGCCGCTGTCTTCCTCGATCTCCCATCTCTTATCTTATTATTCTTTTTTTTGTTGTTGCACTCCCTCATGGTTCCTCCACTTGTTCATCTTTAAAGACTCCAACATCAGAGACAATAATTCAGCTCAAACTGCAATATTCAGCAAATCCAGTACATTTATTTCGTCACGTTCTTTAAAGGGAAGATCTGCCGTCTTATATAACACAACCAGGAGTTTGCTTCCTCAGCTCCTGATCTAAATGACCCATGTAAATAAGAATAAATGAGAATCCAAACTTAACATTTTGCTTCTTATGAGAAATCTCATTGGACATTCCCACTACAAAACCCATTGCAAACAATGCATTTACATACAAACGAAGAGATTCATTCATATTAATGTGGCAGATACATTAAGCAAAACTGCATACACATAAAAGCAAGTAATGAAACTCAACAGAAAGACAGAAACACAGGCACCAACCCTCACGTGCGTGTTCGAGGATACAGTACAGAGACAAGAGATAGCTGCAGAATCCTTCATGTAATTACAAGGGAAGGCGCATCGCTCTATAAAAAAAACACGACTTGTGACACGCTGGAACAACTGGAGCTTGAAGCGAAGCGCTGGGGCTCAGTGAACGTGATGACATGAGATCCAAACCCTCGGGGGAATACATGTGCCCTTGTATTCTATACACAGAAAGCAGGCTGTAGATGAACAGACGGATGTTGGGTGAAAGTGTGTGCGGCGTACAGTCAGTCTATTCCCATACATTGGTTTTACTGATGTAAATATGTGTGTTCTTGCGTAATGAAACGACAAAAGCAAGAAGAAACCGTGTGGCTCAGATGTTTGTGTCTGTGTCTCATATTTTTGGAGTGTTGGCTTGTAGACAAAAGTGGAAATGATCTGAAACTAAATGATGGTGATGGATGAGTTTGGTATCCGTAATTCGCTTTGGGTTTGTTTTCCCGCAAGACGTCGAAATCCACGATATGAAAAACTTGTTTGCTCAGTCGGTCCCTTGTTGAATGAATGAGTCAGTCTATGTCTGTTAGCCTGGAGCAAGCAAAATATCACAAACACCCCCTCCCCCCCAAAAGACAAACAAAATAAAACCGTCCTCCAAATCTACATTTGCTTTCATATTGCAACACCTCATTTCCAACTCTAGAACTATTGGCAGGAAGCATAGTCGAAGTCATGAAAATTCACATTATTGCAACAAATGAAAATTAACTCAATTCTGGCTTGACTGCGGCGCAATCAACAGAGCTAAATGCTCGCTCTGAGGCAGAATGTAAATTATGCACAAATCTGCTTTTCCACAGTTAATAAAGCATTTAACCCCTAAGTTTCCTTTTCTTAAGTAAAGTTTAGAGGTGCAGAAAATGTTGCTCTCTTTGAAAAAATAATGATTTTTTTCATGTGTCGCTGATATTTGTTGATCAGTACATGTGTAAACACAATTTCAAATAACAGCATTTCTATGCTTCTGCCAAGCAGAATAAAAAGGCCAACAAGGCCAGTGTTTACCAGATGGTGATGATGTGTGATTGGAAGTCAAAGAGCATTTTTCCATTTTTGACTGACAGTGCAGTTTCTCTGCAAAGCACAAAAGAGGCACAGTTTTTGACTTGTATATTTTCACAATAAAGAAATGGAAAATCACTATTTTACATGCCCCCACTTCGTCGAATCACACAGTACAGTAAATCATATTCTACGGCTGTCTGCATTAATCTTTTTTAGCTCCGTCAGGGCGCTTGAAAATCCATTTTGCTCATATAGTGGAGAGTGGAAATCCAGGTACGCGCTGCATCAACACCCATTGTGTTTATTATAATATACAACCACCAAACAATGGCTGTTTTGTGCTGCTGCGGAGGGTGAAGATACATAATCACTATCTTTATATTAGCCACCCTTACACTAAACGCTGGCGGCTACAAAAGCCAAGTTAACAATGCACTGCTATAAATTAGGCCTGAGCCGAGCAGATAATCTGTATCCGCCTCAGTAATTGATTGTGTTTTGGCTTCGGCAAAACTCACCAACAGGTGGCGACCTTGCAGAAACACTTGCATGGATGTGATGTAAATTAAACACTAAAAGAAGTCCACAACTGACCTTTCACCTTCCAGTTTCTCCATTAACCTGCAGCAGATCATCAAGGCAGCAAGTCTCAACTGTGTTTATGGAGTTAAATATTCTTGGATAAAACTTGGAGTTCACTGTGGGATTTACCCTGATTTTTTTTTCAGGTTTTTGTGGATTTACAAGCCTTACAATGCCTTAAAGATGTGTGGATTCTCTTCAAAAGTGAAGTTATGAACTTTGTGGATTTACAAGGCTAATGAAGTTCAAGACAAACTGGTGAGTCTGATCTTTCATTCTGACTGTTCCGCAGGTGTTTTGTCACTGGGGAGAAACTTGTAGATGTTGTTTGAGAGTGTACTGTTTGCTCTGGTAGGCAGCTGTTGGCGCATTACATTGAATTAAATATACAGAGTGCAGGAAATTTGGAATTCAGTCCAGTCCAACAGTTTTGCTGCAAGAACAGTTTTGAAAGATTAAAGAAAAGAATAATAGGAACAAAATGTTTGCGGTTGGTTCACTAGTTTCATTTATTTAGTCTCAGTTTTGTGACTAGACTTTGTTGCACTAAATGCACTTTTAGTTTTTCTGGTTCGCCCTGTGTTAGTGTTGAATAATTACAGTCTTTAAGCTGCTGCAGGCTGAATGAGAAACTAGGATAAAGAGTGTTTATCTTTTCACTGAGCTCTTGGACATTTAAAAAGTAGCTTCTCGCTGACTTGACTTCTTGTTTTCTCTTGTCTACATGAACAAACTGTTCTTCTGATGGCAGATATTGTGCTTAAGGCTGAATCTGACTAAAAAAAAAGTGATATTAGGTTTCTGGACTAGAGCTGAGGGCTGAACAATTAATTGAAATGTTATCTTAATATGGCCACAAGTGCAACGTCCAAGTTGCAGGAGCTGCAGTTTTTAAAGAAGGTAAAATGTGTCACTGAATGAAGCTTTTTGTGGTGCTTCGGCCTAGAAATAACATTCTGCAGACATATAAAGGAACATTCTCGCAATTTACCACTAAAATCATGATTGAGTTTGCTGTTAAATCATCTATTTATTTATTTTGCATATCCCTATTCTAGACTATAAATGCTGGTTTACAGAAGTTATTTTGTGACCCTCACTTTAGTGTCCTGACTGTAGTTGTGTGTTTTTGTTCGAAGCAGCAGCACTTTTCTTTAAGAGAGGTTATAAAAATAAATCTGTAATGCTTCCCATGTATAAAGTCTCCTGGAAAGTCATTCTGGTAACGGCACTTTCAACTTACGAGTCACAATAATGTGAGAGTTTGTCACATTTGTTTGAATGGCAGAACCAGGCTGCTGTTACTGGCAACAGACAACCAATGACAAGATGTTAGTCACATGCCACCACTTACATAAATATATCTGGCATAAAGTTCCTTGTTTTGTTTATATATCTGTCGTCAACACTCGTGCAACTCCCATTTACCTCTAAAAGCACCACCTCATGTGAGATAGTTCAGTTTTAAAATGTTCAACTCTTGTTAACTGCCTCACTTTATTATCAGTTTAATGTTAATTGCAAATGAAAGTGTTGTCCTAGGGATAGAGTTACAGTTTGTGCAAATCAGTTCAGTGAATTGCTCTTTTCCCCTGTATTATATGTTCACACTTGTCCCAAAACTGTGAAATTTTGAGGGCAATTATTAGGGTGCCATGGAGAAATGTATGACTGCTTGGAAAGTTTAATGTCTCACTAAGTAGCAATGAAATGTAAGATTCCACATTTATGATATACTTGAAGCTGTCTTACTCCGTCTATATCTTTATTTTCTTATCAAATGCACGCACTGTGTATATGTCAGTGTGTCATGATTAGCAGTTGAATACTGACCATTAAAATCCTGTTACTCACTACAAAGTGTCATAGTTAAGTCAGAAAGAGAGTAGTGAGAAGTTGTAACTGTGTGTCTAGTTTTCCCATTTAAATTCCACTACTTATATCGTAAGTTGTAATATCTTGCTCTGCTTTTGTCATAATGCAAATCCAGGCTGCCATGTTCTTACAAGCTCACGCATCTAATCACTAAAACACAATGATTATCTGTTTTTATTTGTTGCTTTGCATTATTTTACAGATAATCATCAACCTTACCTTGTGGCACTTAGTTAAAGTGTTTCATAGTCCATCAGTAGCCTCCTATTTCCATATTCAAACAACTTCTCATATACACCGATCAGGCATAACATTATGACCACCTGCCTAATATTGTGTTGGTCCTCCTTATTTGGTCAAAAATACTCTGAACCATTGGGCATGGAGAAGAGGACCTCTCAGGGTGTCCTATGGGTCAGAGTATTTTTGACCAAATAAGGAGGAC
>OMNN01099772.1:22912-36437 GCA_900302755.1 Chromis chromis | reverse complement strand
ACAGACTTAGGACTACATGTTAACGAGCAGTCACTTAAGGGCCAGTTTGACTGACTTCAGCTCTAGTTTAAAAAAGTGTTGTCTATTATCTCACACAGCATATTTTTTCCATCAATCTGTATTCAAATGTTTAAAGTGATGCATCTACCTGGCAAGATAAATGCAAAAATGACGTGTCAGACATCTGAAATGTCTTGGTTTCTAGGTTTTGAAGTCGGAGCCGCTAATAATTGCCTTGTTTGTCTTTAAATAAATCCAGGAAAAACACTTAATAGCCTGCTGGCCTTTCAGGGTGATTACTATAAGGCATGTCAGTAGGAAATACGTCAGAAATGGCCACTTAGCTGTAGTGCAGAGTTATATTAACACATCTGCTTCAGAGGAAAGGTTACTAGTGGCTTAACCACCACACTGTCTTGACAAACTCACTGCACACATGAGTTAAAAACAAAAGCTGTGCTGTAAATTCAGCAATATTTCCATGTGAAATTTTTCGCTCCGAGATAAAGTTTGAAGCAATTGAAAGTCCTGGCCTGAAACGCGCTGATTCATGTCTGTGTTTGCAGCAGAGCGAAAAACTGTTTTGCTGTCCATTGGAGACGCAGAGAGAGTCTTCTTCCTGAAGGGGGCGTGGACAGCAATAGATTAAGTGTATTTAGAGCTACAGACACCTAAAACAGCCCATTTAGAACAGGACTACAACCAGAGGTTATACATTCATGGCGAAATGAACCATCTGTGCAGTATTTAAGCAGAAAATTAAAAGACAGATTCTGGGGATATGTGAGACTTTCATGAATTTGCTGAAACCACTTCTAGGGATAGCAAACACCTCACCTAACTGACTAACAGACTGTCTTCAGCTCTATTTAAAAAAAATGTTGTCTATTATCTCACACAGCATATTTTTTCCATCAATCTGGATTCAAATGTATAAAGTGATGCATCTACCTGGCAAGATAAATGCAAAAATGACGTGTCAGACATCTGAAATGTCTTGGTTTCTAGGTTTTGAAGTCGGAGCCGCTAATAATTGCCTTGTTTGTCTTTAAATAAATCCAGGAAAACACTTAATAGCCTGCTGGCCTTTCAGGGTGATTACTATAAGGCATGTCAGTAGGAAATACGTCAGAAATGGCCACTTAGCTGTAGTGCAGAGTTATATTAACACATCTGCTTCAGAGGAAAGGTGTGAAAAAAGATGTGACTCAGTTCTCCTCAGAAGCTGTGACAAACACAATCCATGATTAAGTGTGTTTGAGGAGTCAGTAAAAGCTTCAGGTGCGCTTGTTGTGATGTCTTGATAACGTCAGTGATGACTGGCTCTGAAGAGGCCGACTGACCGTCTGACTGAGTGGCTTTTCTGCATTTCCTATCAACGGCCATCTCTCCAGCTCTCAGTGGCTGCTCTGTCTGGTTTAACTGATGTAGCTGTCAAGCAGGAGAGACTCCCCTCTCAAAAGTCCTGCCAGCAGGGACCGGTAGAAGGGGGTCAAGTTGATAACACCGGCACATACACACAAACGCACCAGCATCTGCACCAACATCCGTCCATCATCATATCTGAAGATTAACTGGACGTCTGTCAAGTTTGAAATGTAACTCACTAACGTCCGCAAACATTCACAATGGGAGGAGCCCTGGCATTTCCACACACATCTGTTTCATTCTCTTCTTCCAGATAATAAAAGCAGCACTTTCATTATTACTTACTTCATCTTTTGAGTCACAGTTTCTCAAACACTAAAATATTTGCCAAAACCCTTTTCACTGCCTTTTTAGGGGTGACTGTGTGCATGCCAGTGATTCTCTCTAAAGTGTGAGCTTTCTCCTGTTTGTGCACGGACTGAAACATGGCGGTTCATGCCTTATTTAATCTGACTTTGCTGCTGCCACATTCCCTCTGTCATTTTTACTTCCACCCCCCTCCTGTCACCCTGTTTCTTCCTCTCTGCCTGTGCTTGGAGAGAGGTTGGCTTGTCTGCTGCATGGCTTAGCATGCGGGCTGCGATCTCCTCTGAAGTTTAGCATAAACCCAGATGTTAAGCCAGGCGAAGGCATTCATAAGAAGGGGTCACAGAGGAACGTTGGAGCACTTGGCGAAATGTGAAATGAGGTGTTTGTGACTGTGGTTTCCATAATGCATGGTCTGGTTTGGTGTCATTGCATTGAATAATTGGGTGTGTTTGCAGTCCTCTCTAATTCTTACATGTTGGTTGTTTATCATTTTTTCACTTAAAGCAAAGCAGCACTGGATATTAAACTCCAATAATAGCCGCAGCTCTTGAATTATAGCTCCCAGCAGGGCCTTAAGTCTTGGTATGTTGCTCTGGAGTCCTGTGTTTAAGTGAGTACCTGGGAATATATGGCAATAATAGGATAACAATGGCAGGAAAGATTTAATAGAGCTCTGAGATAACAGATGATTGTGCCAACATTGTGTCCTTATCCAAAAACCACATCCCAGTTTTTTTAAAGGTGGGAATTATGGCATATTATTGTATTTAAAGAAAAAACTGTGAATATGTTCTTTAAATTGGCCTGTGCTGGGCTTCAGCATCTGAATAGAAATGTAATTTGAACTAAATAAGATGTTCAGGGAGCAGAGGGGCTTGGGAAAAACAGTTACAGTTCAGTGACTCATACAACTGTCAAGCAGGGAGTCCTTGTTTTTTTCAGTCTTGAATTATTGAAGCGGTTGAATTAACACTGTTAGGTTAAAACAGTTTAGGTATGAGCACATGTTTAAAGCATATGTGTATGTATAGGGTGTTCATAGGCACACATGCAGTCATAAAGGCAGAAATACACATTCAGACACAGTCTCTCTGCTACATGAAACGTCTGCACAGGCCACCCAAACCTTGCTGGCTTGCCTCGGTAAACCCCTGTCCCATTACCATGCATTATGCATGGTTCTATCTCTTAAGTCCCACAAATGTAAAAGCCTCCCTTGAAATAGAAGAAGTTATGCTGTCACAGTGTGGCTTGTCAGAGTGACGTTATAAATACGTAGAAGCTTGCTGTTTCATATAACCATGGTAGAATTAAGACTACAGTTCCAGTAAAACAAAGCAATTCACACATACTATGCATATACAGTAACATATAACAAATCTGTACCAGTTTTTATTTTTATATATATTTAAAAAATATATAGTAATGACTAACAATTGGTCTTGTCTTTGTCTTACAGAAAGAATGGCTTTGCCTCAACTGTCAGACCCAAAGAGCCATGTCAGGCCAGCTGGGAGACATGCCGCCTCCATCCATGGCTTCCCCGAAGAAGCAACCACCTGCTCCTGCTCCTGCTCCTGCTCCCTCCTCCTCCCCTGCCCCTGCTGCTGTAGATAGCAAACCTGTAGTAGAAGCAGCAGACCAACCCCCACCAGCCTCTGAGGCCAAGGTAGTACCTTCAACTGTTCCTGAAACCACACCTGATAGTGCACTAATTCCACCTGATCATAGTACCCCTCGTCCTGAGGATATCCCACAGGAAACGCCACAGCCTACAGAGCCAAAACAACCGCTAGCAGATGAATCAGTGTCAGAGAGTATAATTCATCCTGAGCAAGAAGCTCCAATTTCAGATGATTTAGCTGATAGTATTCCAGCAGCCCCACCAGCTGAGCAACAGCAGAGCAGCAGTGAGAAAATAGCAGAGGACCATCCTCACCCCGAGACTCAGCCATCTGATTCTGATCAACAAATGCAAAGTGCAACTGTCAGTGAAATCCCAGCAGTTGAGCAACAACAGAAGGTAGCAGAGGACAACTCTCAGCCTGATGCAGAGATATCTAATGTAGAGCAACAAGCGCAGAGTGCACTTGTCAGTGAAATCCCATCAGTTGAGCAACAACAAAAGGTAGCAGAGGATCAACCTCAACCTGATACACAGGCAGCTGATTCTGATCAACAAATGCAAAGTGCAACTGTCAGTGAAATCCCAGCAGTTGATCAACAACAGAAAGTAGCAGAGGACCAACCTCAGCCTGATACAGAAATATCTAATGTTGAGCAACAAGCGCAGAGTGCAATTGCCGGTGAAATACCAGCAGTTGAGCAACAACAGAGTAGCTCTGAGAATGTGACAGAGAACCTTTCTGTGTCTGTGGAAGGTGAGATGCAAAATCTGTTGACTAATACAGGTTTAGACAAGACATCAGTCCCTGCAGAGGTAGAAACTGAGCCAAATCCCACGATTACTCAGAGTGAGGCTGCGGCTCCCCAGACAGATAATGAGAAAGTGGAGCCCGCTCCAGAAAAGCTTCCAGAAGTGACAACAAATTCAGTTGAGCCAAAACCTCCTGCCTTGATCCCCGAAGCAGTCACACAAGACGCAGGCCCAGTTCAGACAGATTCTACAGCTGCAGATGTAAAAGAGGAGAAAGTGATAAAGGTCACAGCTGAGAAACCCCCGATAGATGAACCCCAACATGCTCCAGCAGATCAAACTCCATCAGATACAGTAGACACTGCTATTAATGAGGACAAAGCAGACATAACTTCAAAACCTGAACCAGATAGTGTAACACCTAATGTTGAGAGTAATGTTACTGCAGAAATAATAACAGAAGCAGAACCAATAGCTACTGCAGCTCCTGTTGACAAAGCTGATGTCCCTACACCTGACATGACTCAACAAGAATTAAAATCAGAACCAGGAAAGTGTGTAGAATCTGAGAGTCCTCCAGTAGAGTCAGAAAAACATCCTGCCTCAGCTTCTGAGGAGAAAAGTCAGGTAAATGAAGTGGAAAACAAACCCACAGAAAAAGAAAAGGAGCCTTCTCCACCTAATATGGCGGATAATTCTGCTGCTCCAGTTGAAGAAGAAACTAAAGCTGTGGAAAAAGCAAATGAGGAGAAGGCTGTTGAAGATAAAGTTGCTCAGAATGTTATTAATAATGAAGAAATAGCTAAGCAGATAATACCTGTGAGGGCTGATGAGGAAGCATCAGTTGAGATAAAAACAAACGCAGGTGCAGAGAGGGTTACTGAGGCAAAAGCTGACGAAGGGAAAGCTTCTGAAGAAGAGGCAACTGAAAAGAAAACAGTTGAGACGGCAAATGACCAGAAACCTCTGGAGGAGACGGTTAATAAAGCAGAATCAAGTCCAGCACTCAGCTGCACTGAAACAGAGAGCAGTTGTCTTGTAATAGAGAGAAAAGAACCAGAAACAGCAGGGGACCCAGCTCCAGCTGTCCCCGAGGAAATGCCAAAAGAAGAAATAGAGACAAATAAAGAGATAGAACTGGGAACAAAGTGTGAGCCTGCTGGGGAAAGCCATATTGAGACAGTATCAGCGTCAGAGAAGTCAGAAGAGAAAGAGAAGCCTATGATCGAAGCAGAGAGTGTATCAGAGAAACAGGAAAAGCAGACACCTGAAGCAGATGATAAATCTGAGAAAGCAAAGGGTATCTCTGTTCCTCCACCTCCTGGTTCTGAGGAACAAGAAAAGGTCAATGTCAAGGTGCCAGAGCAGAGTGTCGAGGTGTCATCCTTCGCTATTATTAGTGAGACTCAAGTCAGCGATAAAACCTGTGAGGAGAAACTCCTCCAGGATGAGACAGAAGCTGGTTCACAAAGCACTAATGCTGAAAATCAACATGAGGTAGAGGGAGAGACGTTAGCTGTGACAGGCAGCGACGAAAAACAGCCTGAGAAAGTTGCTGAGCCGTCAATCAAAGAGGAGGAAGCAAAACAGGACAAAAAAGAGGATGAGTCACAACCTGTTGCTGGCAACATCCAGGAAACTATTTCAGTATCAGAGGCAAGCGCAGTGTGCGACAAAGATGGCACTGCAGAGCTTGATGTAGGAGAGAGCACAAGATCAAAGAAGGATGAAGTATCAGAGGCAGCTTCTGAAAATGGAGGTGTGCCCGTATCAGTAGTTTCAGTCCCTGTAGCAGAACCTGAAATCCTAGTTTCTGTAGTTAGTGAGCAGGAAGAAGCCCCAAAGGAGGAGAACATGGTGGAGAAAAAGGAGGCTGAAGCTCAGCCTCAGGAAAAGCTCAGTGATGAAGCTGCTCTCTCTGAGGTGACCATAGAATTTAGCACATGTAGCATAGATCATAGAAATATCCTTGAGCTCCATTTATTTATTTAGGTACTTAGATGTAGGTATTTAGGTACACATGGATATTACTTAAATGAAAATGGCTAATTAAATATTCTACTGCGTTGAATAATAATTATATCTAAACACTGCAATATAAATTTGAATGACTTCATGACAGACTGTATGTATCATGTTCCTGAAAAGGGAACTTACTCTAAGTAGTAAAGTAGTAAATGTACTTCTCTTCACTCTGTCCACATCAGTGTTTTTTGTTTTTTGTTTAGAAATTACATAAAATAATTAGCTTTTGCTGTTGCATAATTATTTCTTAGATTATTGCTTTTAAAAATGCAGCACATTAGTTAATTGAAGTAATTAAAGTTACAGAGTGCTTGTTTTCATCTCCATTTGTCATTCCTGTCATTCTTAAATTTACATGCATGTAAACGTAAACACATGCAAGCCCAAAACTTCTAATTTAGATTATATCTTATTGCATCTGATATTCAGGATTTTTCCAATCCTCTGTATCGTTATTTTTATAAACCCAGTCTTGAAAAGTAAAATGAATTTAAAAATGTACTACTTTTGATCTGATGCAGCCGTCTCTCCCAATCTGTAGTCACCACTCTGTGCCCTGAGCAATGTCCTGCGAACAGTACAATCTGCTTCGTTAAATGTCACAAGTAGCAGCCTATCACCACTGAGGAACAAATGTTAAAAATGTATCTGTTAATTAACCATGTGTGAAACATTTTTATTGTAATAAGTATTGAAAATGTTGGTGTCTTTTCAATCCATCAGGTAAAACCAGTGGAGATGTTGAAAGAGCCTGGAGTGAAAGAAGTGGCTGCCAAAGAAGGCAGTCCCACCAGCCCATCAGACATAGCAAAGCTGGAGAGCAGCGTCCTTCCCATTCTGGAGGCCCAAGCGAGCACGAAAGAAGAGGAGAAACAAACAGACACTCTAAAGAGCAGACGTAAATTAGAGGTTCTTCCTCTCTCACCTGACTCACCTAGTTCAGAAGAGGACAGGGAACTTTCTGAGAAGAATGCCAAAGGTACCACAAAGAAAAAGCTACTTGTGCCCATGGATATCAGGGCGGATTCTCTAGATGATAGCAGTGAAAGCTTTGGAAAAGAAAGCCCAGTGTCAGGAGATGATGAGGACTTTATCAGAAAACAGATAATAGAAATGAGTGAGAATGAGGATGCTTCCCCATCTGATGAGGAAAACCTAGTGCGGCGAAAAATCAGAGAGAATGAGAAGAAACAAATGGAACAGAAGAAAACAGAGACTGTAGAAAAGAGCACATCAGGAAAAGTCAGACGACTTACCAAGAAAACCACAATAAGTCCAGATGATGAAGATAAGGAATTCAGAATGTCATTGGATACACCTGATATAGACAAAGAGGAGGGACTAGAAGTAAAAGAAAAGGAGCCTCAGAGTGGTACTGCAGTTCGCAAATTCCAAACTATGGAGCTGAATTCAACCAGCAGCCCTATTCGTATACCTAATGATGATGGCGAGCCTGAAATGGAAAGCCTGACAGACTCGCCGGATGATCGATCTAGAGGTGAGGGGTCATCCAGTCTACATGCATCCAGCTTCACTCCTGGAACATCCCCAACATCCCTCTCATCACTGGATGAAGACAGTGACAGTAGTAGTCCAAGTCATATCCGTTCTGGTGAGGGCAAACAACATAGGAAAGCCAAACATAGACAACCTGGTCAAACGTTGCCAACTATTGAAGACTCCTCTGAGGAAGAAGAATTACGGGAAGAGGAGGAGCTGCTCAGGGAGCAAGAAAAACAGAAGGGCTCAGGGAAAAAATCCAAGAAAGACAAAGAAGAGATTCGAGCCCAGAGGAGGCGAGAGCGTCCAAAGACACCACCAAGCAACCTTTCTCCTATTGAAGATGCCTCACCAACCGAAGAGCTGAGGCAAGAAGCTGAAATGGAGGAGATCAGACGATCGTCCTGCTCAGACTTCTCCCCGAGTATTGAATCAGATCCTGAAGGGTTTGAAGTCCATGCTGCGAAGATCGCAGCAGTCCAAAAAACATACCAACTGCCTACATCAGTATCTCTTCACTCCCCAACAGATGATCAAAACACTGATAAATCACAGAAAAAACCTCTCAAATCTGCCGATGAAGCTTATGAAGAAATAATACTGAGGGCTAAGTCACCAACACTTGACAAAGATGAGATTCAACCAATAAAAGAGTCTCTTTATGGAGGCATGCTCATTGAAGACTATGCCTATTCTTCTCTTATTGACAATTCAACAGCTGATCTGGGCGAGCCAGAGAAGATTGCTGTTCCTGCACAGCCTAAAAAGCTGAGATCACCAGATGAAGTTTACGAAGACATGATAAAAAAGAGGAAGGAGTTCATGCAGCTGGAGCAGGAATACCAAAATATGCAGCCAAAGAAGCAAAGCATTGCCCCAGAAATTGTTCTACAACCTGCTGAGAATATCATCTCTAAAAGCAGTACAGTAACATTAGGCAAAGATGGGAAGCCATTGTTGGATGCTGAAACTGCCTATGAAGAGCTAATGAAAAGAGTCCTGACTCCTGGTACAAGTCCAACTCAGCTGGAGCCAGAAGTGGATGCCACTGCATCTAGAAGGGCACTCCACCCCATCCCAGACTTAAAAGTGACACAGTGCTCTTCAGGAGAGTTGTCTTCTGATGATGAGAGTATAAATAAAAAGGAAGAGGAGATCACAGCAACTGAAACTGAGCCTGTGAATGAGATTTCTGAGCCTCCTCCATCATCCACATCAGATCAGCAACCTCACACCCCAATCACAGCATCCCAGGCTGATGCTGTAGACTTATCTGGTGCACTCACAAAAACATCAGCCCCTGTGATTGCCAGCGCATCACCCTTGCCCACAGTCCCCCAGTATACACCCAGTATATCCAGTGTAGTGTCAACTGCCCCTCCTGTGCCCCCTAAGCCAAATGTCCTGCGTAGGGCTAACTCTCAGGAAAAAGCAGAAGAACCTGTTGCACCACCACTGCCTCCTCCCACCCCACCAAAACCTACCGTATTTCCCAGGAAACCTCCAGTTCCACTTCCACCTCAGGCTTCAGCAGCTCCAATAAGGCCCGAGACAGTGGCTGTGACAACAACCCAAGGACCACCTACAAGACAAGTAGTTACTCCAACATACAAACCTCATGTTCCCCCACCTGTTCCCCCAAAGCCGTCCATTCCTGCTGGGATTGTGGATAGCCACAGACCAGGACATGGTGTCAAACCACCAATTGCACCAAAGCCTGGCTCACAGCCTTCTTCACCTGCCCACACTCCACATCCAACAAGGCCCACTGTACTTCCCACAAGTTCTAATGAGATAGCCCTGAATCTGAGCCCATCCTCTGAGAGCAAATCATTTCAACCCTCACCAAAGTCTCCTTCTTCTCCAAGATATGCCAGCAATCTTCGTGACACATACGTGGTCATCACACTGCCATCTCAGCCTAGCTCTCCAGTAGACAGTGTCACAACTCAAGCTCCGTCTAGCCCTGGCCCAGCATCTCCTTCACGCCAACCGCAGGATGAGAGCTATCACCAACCACCGCCACAACCTCAGTCATATTCACAGCAGCATCAACAACCAACTCCTCCTCAAACAACCAGGGTTCCTCTGGCATACACACGAGTCACAGAATCGATTGAAAGTCAAGAGATTTGTGGCCCAGAAAAACATGTATCCAGTTCTTGTCATATAATTGAGGCTATATCCGCCTCGGCTCAGGCACCTGTGGTTATGCCGAACCTCATCTCTCAAGTGGTTACCACAGAAGTTCAAAGGACCACTGTCTCTGTTGTTCATGAAAGGACACCACCACCAGTGCCAGCTCCAAGGGCAAATGGTGTTCCAATCTCGATGGAGAAACCCAAGCCCCAGTTGCTAGCACAGAATGGACAGACCTTCCAACCTTCTGAGGTGGTGGATCTTAGGACCATGAAGGCGGACCCCGAATCAGACAGGAATGGTGTGGATCTGTCTGCTGGCCCAGACCCAAGACGTCAGTCTGTTGCAAGTGATGTCAGTCGTCACAACAGTGCAGTGCAGTCACCTGTTGTCAACCTTAGTGCTGAATCATCCACTGTTTCTATCGTGACAGATAGCATCACCATTGTGACCTGTTCTGCCACAATCCAGCGAAGTGACAATGTAGACACCTGTCAAGCATCTTCAGTGCCCCTTCAGTTAACAAAAAATAAGGCCTTTGAACCAGTTTCTCAAATTATATATCGGCCAATTGACTCTCAGGCTTCCACTCATGCTACCACAGAGATCCCTATTAACCTCTCAGTTGGATCAAGCACAGGTGGAGGAGCTTTCCAGACCATCCCTGTCACTATTGCACCCACTTCTTTTGCAAATTGTGTTGCCAATGGATTACATACAGGTACAACCACAGTGGCAGGAGCTGTTGACCTCAGCACAACAAAACCCTTCCACACTGTGGTATCAGTGGATGGTGCATCTGCAGAAGTGGTCACAGCTGTAATCACAGATGATGGCAAACCAGTGGATCTAACTGCAGGAAAAAGGGCTGTATGCTGTGATGTTGTGTACAAGCTCCCATTTGCAGGAAGTTGCACTACTCAGCAACCTACCACTCCTCTGCCCGAAGATCGTTTTGGATATCGTGATGATCATTATCAGTATGACCGATCATCTTATGGCATGAGAGGGTTTGGAGGGATTAAACCATCAATGTCAGACACTAATTTAGCAGAAGCTGGCCTGTTCTTTTACAAGAGTAAGAACAGCTATAATTTCAGTGGCACGACAGAGGGTGCAGTAGATCTTACCTCAGCAAAGATTTCTGATGCAGGTCAGTGCAGTGACATTGCAGACCTGTCACTTAAATGTCACTTTGAACTGCCTCCACTTATTCATGGCTAATGTGGCATTTTTTTGGTTTGTTTTGCTTTTATTTTGCATGGACATTTTTTTTGTTTTTGTTTTCTGTCATGAGATTTTTGCATGTGCCTGCATGCTGTTATGCTTGTTGCACCTCAGTATTGGATTTTTTTCCCCTTGTTCCACGTTTTTCATAATTTGGATAAGGCATGCCTTGCTTCAACATTAAATAAGTCTGCAATATGGGACTGAACTGATATTTTTGATTTTTGACAGGTGAAGCTGTTGACTACTCCAAGAAAGGGGCTTACGCAGGAATGACAATTCCACCATATTCTCAAGCCAGAGTCACAAGTGCTGCTGGTACACTCTTTGGTACAAGTAGTGTTTTAAGGTCATCGAATGGAGTGGTCTATTCCTCTGTTGCAGCACCAATTCCATCTACATATGCCATTACTACCCAGCCTGGGTCCATATTTAGTACAACATACAACACCCTGTCAGGTATGCACACCAGCGACACCATGCCTTCCCTGTCCAACCTCCAAAACTTGCCACTTACACGGTCCCACAGTTTTCTGTCGACCATCTCCACTACTGAAACAGAAGAACAAGGAGATACCCCACTCAATCTGGAGATGTCTAGAGGGGGTACTACTGCTGTTGATGCTGCCACTATTGCTACAACCTCTTTATCCCTTGACTACACTGATGCATCCCTGGAGGCCATAGCTGCTTCACTGGAGGCTCTGTCTTCACCCATGGTTCCTGGGGATGGCCAGTATCAGGCAGAGCGTGAAAGGCTAGAAATGGAGAAACTCAAGCAACAGCGCCTGGCTGAGGAATTAGAATGGGAGCGGCAGGAGATTCAGCGATTCCGTGAACAAGAACAGTTCCTGGTACAGAAGGAACTCGAGGAGCTGCAGGCCATGAAGCAGCAGATATTGTCCCAACAAGAGGAGGAAAGACAAGCTCACCTTATGATGCAGAAAGAAACCTATGCTCAGCAACAGCAGCAGCTTGAACAAATTCAGAGACTCCAAGAGCAACTTCGTTTGCAACTGGAAGAGCAAAAGTTTCGTCAGATGTATCCTGGTGGGGACATGCCAGGGCATGGTGTGCAGGAGGCTGTTGTCTTGGGACCTGATGGCACAGTACTAGCCCGAAAGATCACAGATAGTGGGTGCCAAACAGATGAAGAGGATGAAGCAGTCAGCAAAGCTTACACAGCAGGGAGAAAAAAGAGAAGTGCTAAAAAGAGTGTTGACAGTTGTGTACAGACTGACGATGAGGATCAAGAGGAATGGGAGGCTCAGACCAGAAGTCGACAAAGCCGGCCACGTACTGCCAGGGGTGATCGGGGTGGGCAGTCAGAGATGTCTCTTCAAGCCCACACTGAGATTTCTATACAAACAGATACAGAGGGGAACATTATAATGGACACCAGGATGGAGCTGTCAGACTCTGAAAGGACATCGCCAAAGAAACGACCTACTCCCCTAGAAATAGGTCAGTCTCCTAACCTCAAAGCTGATTCTTCTACACTTCAAGCCCATCCAAAATCCCCCAAAGTACTCTATTCTCCCATATCCCCCTGTATATCACCTAGTAAATCCCTTGAGTTTGTGTCCTATGATAAATCCCTAGGTGATACAAGCCCACAAAAGCTAAGAGGAAGTACGGATCCATCAAAAGCCTCTCCAGCAAGTCCCAGAGGGTCAAAATCCATGCAAAGATCCATGTCTGACCCTAAGCCCATGAGTCCAACAGGAGAAGAAAGAGCAACATCCGGCACCCAGTGTGGTGATAGTGTAAGTACTATCAATGTATACAAGTCACTTCTTTAAGTATGTAAAAAAGAAGCACAAAACAAAAACATTGGTTTATTTTCACTTTCAGAAGATGAGGATGTGATTTCTGTTTAAACTTTTCTTTTTTTTCCAATAATGTTTAAAATTTATTTAGATGTTTCTGAAGAGGTGTTTCCAGCTTGAGCCCATTTCTTGATAAAATACTGTGGGGTATGGAAGTCAGTTTTCTGTCTGAGCAATTCACCGTTGAGAATCTCATACATACATAAACAGATGGGAAACAAGCTGAGCTTGCAGGAAAATACTGAGCTGTCAGAGATCCATAGAGGCTTAATGTGAATAAATTACTTCTTTTTAGACTAAAGAGTGGAAGTTAGTGAGTAAGTTGTAATACCTATAGTCAGGAATACATATCTTACTGAGACCTTGAAAGATGGTCAGTAAACTGTATTTTCTAATAAACTTATACATGCCGATCAGGCATAACATTATGACCACCTGCCTAATATTGTGTTGGTCCCTCTTATTTCGGCAAAAAATGCTCTGAACCATTGGGCATGGACAAGACAGGGTGTCCTATGGGGTCTGGCACCAGGACGTTGGCACTGGATCCTTTGGGTACTCTGGCTTGTGCAGTGGGGCCTCTGTCAATCAAACTTGTTCCACTGCATCCTGTTGATGCTTGATCAGAATGGGGTCTAGGAAGTTTGATTGACAGAGGCCCCACTGCACAAGCCAGAGTACCCAAAGGATC
>OMNN01099767.1:0-15545 GCA_900302755.1 Chromis chromis | reverse complement strand
TTGTGCAAATGACAGTTGAAATGAGATTTGAATGAAACCAGTTCTGTTAACATCAGCCAGTGATGCTGATGTTGTACAGTCTTATTGCAGATGGGAGGAATGACCTGCGGTAGCGCTCCTACTTGCAGGGTGGATGTCGTAGTCTGCTGCTGAAGGAGCTGCTTAGAGCCTCCACAGTCTCATGTAGTGGGTGAGAGGGGTTGTCCATGATGGATGTTAGCTTTGCTAACATCCTCCTCTCACCCACCTCCTCAATGGAGTCCAGGGAGTAGTCCAGGACAGAACCGGCCCTCCTGACCAGTCTGTTCAGTTTCTTTCTGTCCCGGTCCGTGCTCCCTCCTCCCCAGCAGACCACTGCATAGAAGAGAGCAGATGCCACCACAGTGTCATAAAATGATAAGATCATAAGATGTGTCATAAGATGTTACTTATGATATTAATAAATATATATTTATTTGTTTATAAAAAAAATGACACCTGATGAGATGATAAGCACCTGAGGTGGGGGTGATTTCAATATTGTAACTCTAGAGTAACTGCCAATCCGGAATAAAAGATGTACACCTGTATACATACATTAATACATAGAAAATAAGCTTAATTTTATTGGAAACTTACTGGTGATCAATTCAAAAGCTGTCTTCTAAAAAGCTCCGCAAGCTGAGGTGCAAGACGCCACCTACTGTTACGCCAGAGAAAAGATTGGGTGGCTAGCCTAACAGACCAAAGAGCGGGGGCGGGCATGCCAAAAATTCCTCTATGCAAGAAAAACCCTGGAATACAGCTCTGGAAAAAATTAAGATACCGAAAACTATACTGAAAACATTTCTCCCAATTTCCAAATAAAAATATGGTCATTTAGAGCATTTATTTGCAGAAAATGAAAAAATGGTCAAAATATGCATTGTTTTCAGACCTCAAATAATGCAAAGAAAACAAGTTCATATTCATTTTTAAACAACACAATACTAATGTTTTAACTTAAAAAGTGTTCAGAAATCAATATTTGGTAGAATAACCCTGATTTTCAACCACAGCTTTCATGCGTCTTGGCCTTGTTCTTGGTCTTGGTCTCTTAATTTTTTCCAGAGCTGTTTACATCCTTTACGTCGTTGTACCCAGTGAACTGACTGACAGGAATTATAAATTATGACAATAACTTGTGTGCCCTGAAAGAGAGGAATGAGGTACAACATTGTTTTTGCTGCAGTTCACAGCTGAGCTTGGCAAAGAGCTGATACAAAACAACTTATATGTGCAGGTGGTACCACACGTTCATCATCACAGGTTGTCTACTTTAAAGGCGTGAATCAGTGAGTCTGGTGTCTCCGCCAGTACCAGCAACCTGGTGATACCCCTTACAATATGTGTTGTACCTTGTTCCTCTCCTTCAGGGAACAGAAGTTGTAGTCATAACTATTTCAAGACAGCATCTGCTGTTCAAGGTATGACCACAATAAATTACAGATATAAAATAAATATGCCTCTACTGAAGCCACAAATTCAAGGGTGGGTTTCCTGTTTTGGCCTAAAAACGGTGGTATCTCTTTCATGCCCTGCGTAGTTTGTGATCATGCTGATCAGTATTTAGAACCTGCATCAGAAATGTGGTATGTTGCTCAGGTTTAGGGAGGAGTGTTTTGCTGAATCGCACCATTATCAAAAAATCTTGTGTAGTCAACGGCGCCAGTCTTTAGGCTTGAGAGCTACAGAATGCACAATATAGATAATGAAATTCTATTGATGTTTGAAGTTGCAGGCTTCAGCTGAGTCGCTAAACTTGTGTCCTCTTTTCCCCCAGGCTGGAATGACGCTCACATATGACCCCAGTACAGCTGCTATGCAAAATGGGTAAACTAGATTAACATATACAGCATATTGCCACTTGTGGTCAACATATTTCATTCATATTTATACACAACACAACTGTTATTTCTTTGTCCACAGATTTTTCCCATCACCGTACAGTATTTCAAACAGGATGATTGCTCAAACGTCCATGTCTCCTTACATGTCTCCAGTTTCAACATATCAGGTTTGATCCTCTTCTTTCAAAAACAAATGCGTATTATTGATGATATATAAAAAGCTAAACTTGCAGAAACATTTCATTCAGCTCTATACACCATATATCAGCATTTATGTTTATAAACCATGTGTCATCAAAATTCAGTGACTTGTCCTTCGGGGCTTTGGAGATGTAGGTCAAGTATGTGACAAAGGCCACTGTGGCCTTTCATGCTTGTTGCTGTGCCAATGGCCGTAGCATGTGATCACTGGAAATAGCATCTACTCAGTGCCAGTGTGTTCACAGAGTGTGTGTGTTTTGTATTTTTTTGATGTTCCAGGTGCAGAACCCATCCTGGATGCCTCATCAGCCCTACATCATGCAGCACCCAGTAAGAACGAGATCTCTCCTTGTGCTCGTCATCACTGTCTTCATTACAATTCTGTCCCTTTTTTTTAATCTTCTATTTCATCAAAACATTTCCCTCTGTGGTTGTAACAGAATTTAAACATTTTTGTGTAAACAGACACACACAATATGGGAGAGTAGTAGTTACACATAAGGTGACACTGATCCTTGAGGATTTTCAGTACTAAAATGTTTGTGTAGGAATGTAAAAACGACTGCTTTGGAGAGGCTATATAAAGCCGTGTATTTAATGACAGATGCTAAATATCTTATAACAGATGGGTTTAAATTGAGAGAGAAGAGTCCTGTCTTGGTTTGGAAATGAGCCAGCATAGATGGAAAAACACTGCTTGGTGGATCAGGCCTTCCAAGATGCTTACAGACAACTTGCTCAACTTGCAACTTTCACCTTCTGCCGTGGGCATGAGATTAGTCAGTTTATCTTTGCCCGAAATCTGGTCCCACAAAACTCAATATGCATTTCATCCCAGTTGTCATGCATGGTTGTTGTGGCATTCTGTCAGTTTGATTCAGTGTGTTCTCACAGTATTTTAGGTTTGCAGAAATATATTCTTTAAATGACTTTGTGTATGCACCAGCTGCTGCATACATTCATCTTACCTGCCCACACTGTTCCTCCAGGGTACTGTGATATCGCCCTCTATGGACCCATCCATGTCACTGCAGCCTACTTCCATGATGGCCCCTCTCGCTCAGCAGATGAGTCACCTGTCTCTGGGTAGTGCAGGAACAGTGAGTGAACACTACATTGGATCAGAAATTAGTTCACACATTATATACGACAAGAACTGCATTGAACTGTAAAATGTATCGACCACGAATAAGCTCTCTATATGTCTCTGTTTATCTTTTCTTGCAGTTTATGGCTGCCAACACAGCTATGCAAGGAGCATATATTCCACAATATGCACACATGCAGACAACAACTGTTCCTGTGGAGGTATGTGCCGTAATAACACTGCAGCCTTCTGTGTGTAAAATCTTTTTTAAAACAACAGGCTCATTTTTAACAAAGGTGGCAGCAGCAAAGAATTAAGGTTATCTCACTCTCTCTCTCTCTTCCAGGAAAATGGTGCACAGTCACAAGTGGATTCATCCGGCAATCATTCCCCCTATTCCTACCAACAAACCAAGTAGTGCTGAGGTAACATTTGGACAACAGCTAAAACAATCATGTCTACACATGCAGTGGACACTAAGGATCTGTCACTGTTTTGCGCCGATTTTGCAAATGTTTAAGCGAGACTATTTTTGGTATCATTTTCAGAGACTATATCTGAGTTCATCAAATGATTCAAATTATATTTAAAAAAGTTTTATTTTCATACTAGAAAACGTTTATTTTTTACTAGGGTTTGCCACAAGATACAAGAAAGAATCATGTCACTAGTTGTGCAAAGTACTTGGTAGTAAATACGTCTTTTGACTTCTTTTTTTTTTTTTTTTTGTTTTTTTTTTTTTTTTTGGAAGATTTTTTTTTTTATCCAGACATTTTGAAAATGATGTTTTTGTGCTTGCTGTGTGAGTGTTGCTATGGTGAAGTGTTCAGTGTTGTTTTCTTGTAAAGTGATTTCTCTTTAGAATTTTAGATTGATCTTGCTGTCTGAGTAAAATATGCCTTAATAGTTTTGATACCGTAGTTGTACAGACCACCACAGAGCGGCAATAAGCAAAAAAATGTTGGAAGTTATCGCCTGTGAAATCAGCTACATAAGACTTTTTTATAAAATCTATGTGTTTTCACTTTTCCCCTCCCAAAACTGATAGAAAAGTAGAAGAAATTTTAGAAAAAATGCTTTGAATTCAATGACTCCAGATCCGATTATTTTATTGGATGGAGTATTTATTTAGTAAGAAGGCCCTACGTTTTGTGGATGTTGGAAATGTTATAAATTCCGCTGAAAGGTCACATTTTTAATCTTGCCTTTTTGAATACTTGTAGAGTAGCTGAAATCGGTGGGGTGGGGGAATAAGATGGGCAAATGTTTTTTGTTTGTTGGTTGTGCTTTTGCTTTTTTGGGTGATGTTAATTGTTATGTTGATGGGGTATGTATTTCTCACTTTGATTTGAAAAACTAACAGGAAAACATGGACGTATGATTGTGAAGAAAATAATCAAAGCCTTATATTAGAACTTAGGCAAAAAAATTCAGTGAGTTGGGGGATAAAACGAGACGAATATGTGTATTTTATCGCGCCTCACTCTTTGATAGGAAACAAACAAACTTGGCACTTTCAAATGTAGTTTACTTCACCAAAGATTGTTAGATAGTACACTGAGGAAATAGCATCATTTATCTCTTTAACCAGGACATAAGTAACTCTGCAAACTAGAATGCAGTTTGGACAGTGTGCCTTTTTTGTACATTTACCTTCAGTTCTCTTAAGTATTAGTACAGTACAGACACACACAAGCATGAAGGAAGGCTCCAAGTGCCACAGATGACTTTCATGATGACAGGAAAAATGGAAAATGCAACATTATAGTAAATATAAAGTCAAAAATGCAAAATATTAAAACTGTCTAAGGACAATGTATCTGTTATGGCAAAGTACTTAAAACATAAGTGATTATTTTTTGGAAAATATTGGAATAAAGCAAGCGTTTTGATTAAGGTGTCCTCCAGTCAGCCTGTGATTCGACCTGGTGGTCAGTCAGATCAGTTATCTACCTCAGAGTTTTCTTTCTCCTCTGTATTAGGTCGGGTTAGCAGGTCCAGCCCGCCCTTCCAGACCAAATGCCACACTCAGGAGCTGGCCACATACAGCTGTTTCCTTTCAGGTTGTTTTGAATACTTTTTTTGATTTTCCTCAAACCTGTTTGTTTTTAATTTTTATCTATTATTGTAATCACAAGGGGGGCAACAATGTGTTTCTACTAATGTTCACACATTCACTTTCATAGCTTCTGCTTTAATGGCATTAGATTCCAGAGCCTGATCCGAAGCTTTTAAGATCAACAGAGCTTTGTGGCGTTCACTGGATCTGTGCTTCTTTCAACAAACATGTTTGTTGCTTTGTCTTGGGTCTAGAAAAAGCAGCATTTCCTCTGTAGTTAGATAGGGTGAGCAAAAAATGTAAAGGGCCGCTGTGATTATACTTGAGATTTCTGTGTAATGCCTGAGACTGACAAGTTATACTGTCTTGTGAGGTTAATGCTGCTAGTGGTGTCTGAACCAAGTGCCATAGTATCTGGGTCAAGAGTTGAAGAGGTGCATCCATGAAAAAAAAATGCTCATATAAGTAACCACCATATTGAACAGTCATTAAGTTATATGAAAAAGTTCTAATTTATGAAGATTTTTGTACAGACAGCTTAAGGAAATAAGAGATTTTCATAGAGCTATATGAAAGTTACTTGTTTTTTTTTTTTTTTACTTGTGCCACAATTACCAGAGGTAACTTGTATGTACAGTTTAAGGAATCTCTATTCTGTATGTTTGTTTTATAGTGTTTGTTAAAGCCCAAACCTTTTTTTTCAATAGATTGTTGCCCAAGATTTATTCTGTTCATTTCTTTGACATTTTTGAATAAAAACTTTTTTAAAAATCACCTTTTAATCGGCTGTAAGACTAGTCATTATTTTCAAAAGGAGCAGTGAATCTTGAGTACACCTGTTTTAAATAGATGTTGGTAACCTTTCATTGATTAATGATGACATTATGTACATTTTTTAAACAGCTGAACAATACATTTTAATATGATGGTTGTTACTGGAGCTTGGCTCCAGTTTCAAAGGGCTGAAATCCAAAGACGTTTCTCACTTTGTCTCTCACTTTCGCTTGATGTTTAATAAGGAAGCTGGCCTCATTAGAATTTGGAAAACATGCATGCGTTAATGAATTACCTTTCTTGAGACAACTTTAAAAAAATGTCTTGCTCGAATTATCTTTACAAATCATCGAGTGGCAAACACAATTATATGCCAAAAGAAACATGGATAATTCAGTCATTTCTGGCCATGTCTTAACATCTTATTTTTAAATACACGATAGATTCAAGATACAAAGATAAAGTAGATTTCCACCAGCCATTTAAATTGGAAGAAAAGGAACATCTGCTTAGTTCCCTCATCAACGCAGCAGCTGACAAAGGTCACTTTGCTGTCAGTTTCCTCCCAGAAAGCAGACTCCACTAATGTGACCGTGGCCATCTCCTACCTTGCACATTAATCAGTCTTTCAGATATCCACTTAGTGAATTAATGAGACATTATTATCTCTTGCAGCTGGCTAGAAACATTTTACCTTGGACTGAAATGTCCAGGAGATGTTTTCCTCTAAAATGTGGTATAATATGAAGTATATGATGAGATGTTTGTCATTAACTGGCCGTCAGACAGTACCAGAGTCTATGATAGCCTTGTTTTGATACAGGAAAAGGAAATTCTTCAGGCGTATTCCTCTGAGGAAGATGTTAAACTACTCATATTGTTGAAACAGACTACCAATATTTATGAATTGCTATGCTTTCAACCCAAAAGGTGAGGACCTGGTGAGGACTATATCAACACTGTCACATGGTATTGTTGACAACATGCATGGCCTGGACAGGGTGAGTCTGGGTATCAGGGGGTATGACGCAGGGCGGGTGGATGGGGGCATTGTAGAAGCTTGGATGTGGCCGTCTGTGATCAGAACTTGCCACGGCAGATGGGTCCCCACAGTATCCTGCAGAGTGTTGTGCCACCCTACGGGGAGCCACCAGCTCCAGACGAGGAGCAAAACTCACGCTCCAGCTGTCTGTGTTTGTGCCACATGCGCCTACAAGCAAACGAGTCGAAACCCCCTTTTCCCCCTGAACAACAACCACTCTTCCTCTGAGGCTCGCCGCCCTCCCCTTCCTCACCCAGACCCATTTCAATGTCTGCAACTTAGGAAGAGGAAGCAGCTTTTTCCTATACACTACAGACGTAATCACAAACTAATCTCATTGTGATTATTCAGGTTGCACCATTGTGTTATTGTAGCACTAATTATTGTACCAGACTGATGTCTAAATAGATATGTTAATAATAAAAGGTATGCATACAGGGGGTGGACACAACAACACAATATAATGCAATCAATTGCACTAAATACAACTGTAGCAAATCTTGCAATGTTCAGTTTTGATTGAGATAATGATAACATAAGCTTTTGAATAAATGTAGAGGAATAAGAAGTATACTATTTCCTTACAGCACTATTAAAAATACTCCACTAAAAGTAAAGGTTCTGCTTTCAAAAACTTCTTTGGGTAAAAGTAGGTTGGTATTATCTGTAAAATGTACCTTAAAATTGTCACTGTACAGTAAAATATTCAATGTAAGTGTTTTGCTGTTATATATATGATATTTTTGTATTAATATTACTGCTGCATTAATGTGTATGTCGCATGTTACTGCTGTAGATGTTTATGGTTGAGCTAACTTTAACTACTTTATCTACTGTTTGACAGTTTAATCTACAGCAGTGCAGTATGTAGTGGATTAAAAGGAGATATAGTGTATAAGAACTATAAAGCTGCATAAAATGGAAATAAGTGAAGTTTTAAAGCATATCTAATTTATAAGTACAGTCCTTGAATAAATTACACCACCGATGATTGGTATGTAATGGGCATTTCAAAATAAAACTGCTATTACAAATACTATTTAAGGTGAATCCTATTAGACAATATCAGCATAATCCAAACCATTAAATATCAGAAAGATAAATTTGCAATTGTTACAATGTCATCATACAGGGTTTACAGAGAACATGTTTGTTGTCCCTTCTGAGTCTGAGCTGTAGAACCCTGAGCATACAGCACCATCTGCAGGCTCCTGTGTGCCAATTGTACAAACTCTGATCCTGGAGGACTGTAGTTCCTGTTGACTTATGACAACACAGCAGCTTATTCACCAGGGAAACTTTTTCATACTGTTGCACGTCTACATACAGTATCTAATGTTTAATCCTCTGAACCCCAAAACCCACCAGCAAGGTTTAAAATGTAAAGTATATATTATTTTTTCCCTCTATTTTTAAAGTCAAAACTGCACCAGTTCCATCATGAAAAATAGCTAAATCTAAGCTTAAAATTGTGATATTTCATTAAAATCCCTTTATTCTACACTCGCCGTTCAAAATTTCACGAAAAAAAACAACAAAAAAACGTTTTCACTAGATCCCATGAAACCCCCAAAATTCTGTGCTTCTCAGCACAACTGAGGAGCCATGACTGATTGAACTGTAACCAACAGTCATGCTGTCAAGAATCTGTAAAAACTGTAAAAATAAACACACTTTCCACTTTCCGCTGGTTGTTGAACATGCTATTTGTGATATCATGAGAAATAACTAAATCTAAGCTCAAAATCATTATTAAAATCCATTTATTGTACATGTGCCATTCAAGAGTTAATAAAAAAGAAACTATTTTCACCATAAAAAACAAAACGTTCGGCTGAACTGCAGGCTGTGTTGCACAAAGCAGAGAAGAAGTGGCAAGAAAGACAAAAACGGAGGAGCAAGTTGTCACCAAGTTGAGGATACATTCAGCATGGTGAAATATCTTTACTTACTTAGTACTTTACTTAGTGGGCAGTGGTGGTCTAGTGGTTTGTGAAGCAAACTTGTAACCGGTGGGTCGCCGCTTCGAGTCCCCGGACTGGCAAGAGGTTGAGGTGGGAAAGTGAGTGCAACCACTTGTCCCAGTCACCACCACTGTGGGCCCTTGAGCAAGGCCTTTAACCCCTGACTGCTCCCCAGGCACCATCACTGCTCCTAGTATGTATAATATATAACTTTGAATAAGATGGGTCAAATGCAGAGAAGGAATTTCCCCAAGGGGAGCAATAAAGGTTAGATTAGATTAAATACCTAATTTGTTGAGGCTGTAAACATGTAAGGAGTTAGGTATGTGGAATCACAAGTTGTTATTTTTTCCAGAATTAGTGAAATATGTGGAAATTTGTAATATTGTTGTACAATTCTTGGTAGAATTAATAATCATAGAAATTATATTTGTTGTAATTTGAGGCATTTTAAGGTTGTTATACTGCACAGAAGGCATTTTTTTTTAAATTCTTTCTTACTTCTAGCCATTGTTGTGCTGTTTCCATAGAGGTGCAGGACTTTATATTGCAGTACAAAAAAAAAGCTTGGAATTCAGGGTATTAAACTACGGAGCCCCTAAAGGGACACTGGCAGAAAAAAAATAAAATGTAAATTTTGCGTGCGCACGAGAAAGTTTCGCGTGCGCACGAGATAGTTTCCCGTGAACACGAGACAATTTTGCGTGCGCACGATAGTTTCCCGTGCGCTCGAGAAACTTACTTTTTTTTTTTTTTTTGCCAATGTCCCTTTACGGGCTCCGTATTAAACTGCTCTTGTTTTGTTGTTAGTAAAACGCCATTTAAAAGCTATAAACCAGTGTAGAAGTGCTGTGTTCAAAGGCGCCCAGAGCGTCTCGGTGCGGCGCTGTGCTGCTGTGCGAGGGAGGGATCTGCTCACTGACACTCGAATCCTGCAACAGTCAGAGAAACTAGTTTGGAGCTGCATGTTTTCTTGTGTTCGCTGTCATGGAGTCGCGGAAGGATAATCTCAGATCGCTGCTGTGCTGTGTGTTCGTGTTGTGTGTTCACCTGCAGCTGGCCTGGACGGGAGGTTCGTGCTAAAATCTTCTCTTTAAGCTGAATAAACGCGATATTTTTATGAAGACAGCGCTGTGGTTGTGCGCCGTTATGCGTAGGCCCATGTTACAGTAAAGTGTCCTAAACTGCTGTAGCGTTTGTTTACTGCAGTGTTTAACTCCATAACACAAGTCAGGAGATTAGGCCTGAATGTTATTAATCAGTTACCAACTTTTCCTGAATGTCGACGCTGTTGTTTTGCATTTGGCTGCGCAACTTCTGGGCGCACGTAACTAAGTTACAGTGCATGCATGTGTTGCGAAACACTTATTTGCAATGAAGAGAGTAACCCATATAAAAAATTTACGTTTTCTCTCTTTGCATTTTGCTTAAGGAGACATAATAATGCTCATTTTGCAAAGAAATCATACGAATCCCACCGTATAGCTCGATTTCTGGATAGTTATGTGGAGCAATAATTGGTAATATTGGTATTTAAATGTGTACACAAGTTTAAAATGTACTTACTATGAATGATGTCTACCTATTATTTGTTTCTTAGACTTACATAGATCAAAAGAAATAATCTGACCCCAAGTGCACCATTTCAAGGAATCCACAAAGGGAACAGTCTAGAAAATGATGACACCATTTCCAGATACAGTCGTTGGCAAAGAGGAACAATGATCACAAGTTGGAACTAACCAGCAGTGTAGTTGGTTGTGGCATTTGTGTTCTGGCCATGTTCGTGTCTTTAGTCTGGCTTATTTTCTTTCTAAACCTACCTACCTGGCTAAAAACAATTGTAGATACAGTGCAGATTGTAATGTTTGGCATTTATTGTTCTTGTTGATGTGATTCAAAACATTAGATTGCAGTAAAATAATGAGCACAACTTTAAAGTGCCAGATTTGAGTATGTCAATACTGAAAGGACTGTATTTGATGTATAGTCCTTTTAACTCATAGTGCCCAAATTGCAAGGGTTCAAAAGTAATTGGACACACGACTCATAAATATTTTGTTGTATTGTAAGCTCATGTACACAGAGAAACCCACATGAGGCCCAGAACTGATTGAGATTTCGTCCCTGGTTTGCCAAAACCGTTGGGTCCATTTGTAAAAAAAAAAAAAAAAAAAAAGCAGGTGTGCACAGGAAAACCAGAAAATGGCAAACAACTTGGTAGACCAAGAAACACAAGTGTTATGGAGTAGCGGGAAATCATCTCCATGGTGAAGAAAAACACCCTTTATGACTGCAAACCCCTTGGGAGACTCAAAAACAAAAAGACCAGATGGCAGTTTGCAAAAACACACAAAAAAGAGCTGGTAGAATCCTGGGTAAAACACGTTATATGGGCAGTTGAGACAAAAAGAAAGCTCTTTAAAAATGATGGAAGGAGGAGAGTGGAGAAGCAGCTCGTGACCCAAAGCGTACCGCCTCACCTGGTAAACATGTCGGGGTGTGGAACCAACAGGATGAATGCAGACGTGTAGAGAAGCATTGTGTGCTGAGGTTCAGACAGACACAGCAAAACTCAGTGGAATTTTAATGTTCAGGACAATTGAGGTGGAATATCCTCAACTGGCTGAACCGCTCACCTGATCTTGGACCCACTGAGCTGCATTAACCTTGCAAAAGCGCAGACTAAAGGCAAACAGAGCTGCGAGAACATCATTAGAGAAAGCATCAGACATGCTAGACCCCAAAAACTTTAGGCACTATACACCCATCAGGCATAACATTATGACCACCCACCTAATATTGTGTTGGTCCCCCTTATGTGGTTAAAAATGCTCTGAACCATTGGGCATGGACAAGAGGACCTCTCAGGGTGTCCTATGGGGTCTGGCACCAGGACGTTGGCAGTGGATCCTTTGGGTATTCTGGGTTGTGCAGTGGGGCCTCTGTCAATCAAACTTGTTCCACTGCATCCTGTTGATGCTTGATCAGAATGGGGTCTAGGAAGTTTGGAGGTCAAATCAACATCTTGAGCCATTGTCATGTTCCTCAAGATGTTCCTGATTGTTTGATGTTTTTGCCATGTGGTGGGGTGCATTTTCCTGCCGAGGTAGGCCAGTGACATTTGGGATTTCCATTTGCATGAGGGAGTGTGCTTGTTCTAGGACAATGTTTATTTGGGTGTCTAAGTCTCAACATGGATGGCAAAATCCAAGGTTTTCCAGCAGAACACCACATCGTACCAATATGATCAATGTTATTCACTTCACCTGTCAGCGGTCATAAAGTTGTGGCTGATCGGTGTATATTGAAATGGCTGTACTGTCCGCACAGTTCTTCACTAATATTGGTGTAAACCTTGAAGCATAAAGAGCAAAAAAATGTGTAACTGTCCAAATACTTCTGGTCTGGACTGTTGGTTAGGTGCCAGTTCTTTCTTTCAGATTGCCCTGCAGACGGTCGCACCTGGGTGCCGTTCGGAGACAGATGTTACCACTTTGTCCACGGAAAAGAAGACACCATCAAAAGCTACACTTTTGGCAGAGCAAAAACCCTCTGTCAAGGCTTTGGTACGTGAGACATTTTTATTTCCAAATATTTTGTCCAAGAAAAAAATGTGCAAATGGGTTGTATTCTCAACATGTGTGATCATGATGTCATACCTGCTGTGCTTTTTCTAGAGCTTTTAACCGTCCAGAGCGCTGAGGAGAATGACTTTATCATTAAATATAGCCCAGAGGTGTGGAATGGAGACGTCAACATGTGGCTGGGAATGTATTATGACACAAACAGTAAGTACCATGTGACCAGAGGACTGTGAGAGCATGCTGGCTGGTTTCATAAAAGAAAATCTGATTGTCAAGAAGAGTGACTACTTAAGCAGAGTTTTTTGAGAGGCGTTGTTTTAACAAATACTCTACCTTAAAATCCATTATTCATTTGGCACTTTTCAACATATTTCTGAACAGTTTTTAGGACATCCTTGTTGTCGTCTGAAAGATGAGCGTGAAACTTTATTCTTGACCTTGTTAAGTTTCAAGAGTTAGAATTTTTGTTTTAGATTACTTTTTTTTTTCTGACTGCATTTCTGTTATTGCTCTACTTCCCTGTAAGACATGTTTGACTTACAGACTATGAAACATTGTCTGGTCATTTTTCCCCCAAAATGTTCTGCTTGTGCCAGCTCCTTTTAAAAACTTGTATGACAACAGCGACTCATTTTTCTCTTTAAATCCTGACACAGTTTCAGGAAATCTTGTGGGTTTTCTTACTCTGTCATGGGACACTAAACTACCAGAATTGCATTTCATTCCATAGAAATACTATAGAGGGGGAAAAAATTGCACATCTTCACTTCCTTTATTGTTATTTTCTGCTGTGACACAATTAAGTGTAATTTCTGGGAATTCTGGATGAATACCAAAGCAAAAAGGAAGCTCTAGTTTTGCCTTTAAATGTTGACGTTACCTGTAATAGTGGTTGGTATTCTGGCTGACTGGCGTATCTTTCCAGCTGAAGACATGAGGTGGTTTGGTGAGGACCCTGTCAGATACACCAACTGGGAGAACACCTTTCCATCAGACCTCCTGCCCATGGAAACATGTGTGGCTCTGCACAGCAAGACTGGAAAGTGGGAAAATGTCAGCTGCACGGAGGATTATGAGAACGGAGTGGTCTGTGAAACGGCACAGAGTAAGATTTAAGTCTTATTTTAATGCAACACTTGCTGGATTTATCTTGGCGGCTTTATTATAATGACTGATTTATTAGTATGTGCAAGAATTTGACTTCACAAAATATGTTTGCGATTGTTGCCTCACAATGAGTTTTCTGTTTTTTTTTTTTGTTGCTTCTCTAAAGAAGAGGAAGCCAAACACAGTAAGTAAACCTTTGAGCTTTATTTTCTCCACCGTTGCTTTGCTTATTCCTTTGTGATTTTGTGTTAACAGTTGCGACCTTCCTTGCATTGTTACTTGTCCTCCTTTAGAGCCTAGCGCCCTGCTCTCCGCCCTGGTCATTCTCAGCGTGGTGGCTATCGTGGGAGTCTCAGCAGTTATTTGGTTCCTGCATCAGAAGCACAACCTCGGCTCCACTATCCTCACGGCATTCGAGTACCACCCTCCATTCCGAGTCCTGGACACAGACCAGTCCTGCCTGGTGGAGGCTGAGGAGACAGACAGCACGCCATAAGAGAACTTTCACTCTCTTACACATTAGGAAACACCAAGCCCTGTTCACTGGGTGGGGGTTAACGTAGAGAGAAGTCCACTCTTAAAACAACTACTTGAGCAGTTTTGGGTTAACACATGTCAATGGAATGACTCAGAATAATGTAGTGTGACTGGGAGAAAACAGATGCCAATCTTACTGATACTAACCCCTTCACTCTTCTGCTTTTTTGTCACTTGCACTAACAAAGAATCGTCTGTAAATTTCACAGATTGGTGTGTGTTCATCACTTGTCACTGGGCGTAACATCAGGTTAAACTGATTGTATATCAGACACTACAGAATGCTTCAACAACTTTTGGGATCGCTATTTCTCTTTCGCATATTAAAAGAAATGTACTATTGCTTTTTCAAAGAGAAAGGGATTATATGAAAAGCAGAGCTTTCATGCTGGCAGACATTTTCTGTTACAGTGACTTACATTCCCACAAATGTGGGGCATTAAAAGAGGGAGATTAAAATAAGAAATGTCATTACATGCAGCGGAGATTGAGATTTTTGGATGTTTAGTTTCAATTATGTAAAAATGCTGGATTCTACATTTCACATAATGCAACCAATCATGTTTTCATTAGACCCTCCCCGTCTGGTAGATGCTCAAACTCCAGCTTGTAACACAGGCTCTCTGTCAACTTCAGTAATGTGATAACCTAATGAGGGTTATTTTTAAGACTTTAGAAAGTTCCCGCAGAGCCACTGGGGGAATTATACAACTATGATGAGTATACTGACCTTTATTTATAAAATCAGAGAAGTGTCACTTTAGCCAGTTTTCTTCGAAACAGGAATTCTCTGTCACAAGCTATGAAGGGAACATTTAAATGGCTGAATCCAAACAAGAGCCCAGTTGAAGTATAAGCAGTTGCTTATAGATGTAGCCAATGAAGTCAAGCTGCATAGTCTATAAAGCTAATTTGTGTTTTTGAGGAAAGATATCCCGAAGTGAACTTGTCCTAAAGTAATACTATTATTACAGAGACTTCCTTACCAATGTCGTTTGGTCAACTGGTTTGGGCACAATGTTTTTCCCCCAACATTTTTTATGTTGGCCAAAAGCATACAGCTTCTTCTCTATTGTTACATTATAGCCAGTAAGTGTGAAACATTTATTGGATGATATTTCTTAGGTGACTGTCACGATAATTCTCTCCATCCATAGCGCATCTGCCATTTTTGTATTGTTTAACTGGTTAGAAGATTCAGTGTATGTTTTCAAATGTAAAGTGTATTCTTGCTCCCCTGTGAAATACAATCTCGGTATTATTTTTTAGGAAGTTGTAAATAAATCGTCATGTGAATGATTCAAGACAATCAGGTTTTG
>OMNN01099766.1:2977-48804 GCA_900302755.1 Chromis chromis | reverse complement strand
ATAAAATAAAGGTACGGAAATATATACACATATACATAAGTAAAGCAATAAAGTAATTGGGACACTGTTGAGTGTTACATAAGGTGCATTTGTAAAGAAGGTGCCAGTGTGTAGTGCAAGGTCCAGTTGAGCAAGCGGATGGCCTGAGAGAAGAAACTCTTCCTCATCCTCTCTGTGGCAGTCTTTAGGCAACGATAGCGTCGACCTGACGGCAGCAGAGAGAAGAGAGAGTTACCAGGATGGCTAGGCTGCTTCAGGATCTTCATAGCCCTGGACCTGCATCGCTGGGTGTAAATGTCCTGCAGGTTGGGGAGGGTGGATCTGACCCTTTTGAGGGCCGTGAAGCCCATCCATGTGGTGATGCTCCCGCACAGGATGCTCTCAGTGGTGCAGGTGTAGAAGTTCCTGAGCACTGTGAGTGTATTACATACTGTATTACATACACTGTATTACATACAGTATATGTGTTGGTGCTAGATTTTGTGTAAGATGAAGAAACAGTCTGGAGTTCCCCTTTAATATTGATGTGCACTTAATACCAACAATCTATATATATTTATGAATCTGATTTTGGGGGCTTATGGCACATTTGTTACTTTTTTTTAGATAGTCAACAGAAAAGAGAATAATGTGCTAAACAGATACCTGTAGCTTATTTGAACTGTGGACTTTCTGTTTCTGTGGGGTACTCTGTAAACTGGTAACCATTTGGTTTCACAAATTGACTTAACAATATGCTTGGTTGGACTAATGTTTATGGTTTCACACTTTCAGTGGACACATAAGAAATATCCTGGTTGCGTGTTTAGTTGTACAGCTCAAAGTAAAGGCAGAGAATGGGCATTCATAAGAATCAAAATGCTTTAACATTATCATTAAAATGAGTGAGTAAATGGATAAGAATGAGGTGATACACTCCTCAAAGCCATGGATGAGACAAATGTGACAGGAAGTGAACTTTTGAATCTTTATTCTGTGACAGCCAATCAGATGCATTTTGCAGTGTGACATAGAGGGTCTTGGCCAAGTTATATCCCCTCCTACTCAGTAAAACAGCAACAAGTTCCCTGACAGGAGACAATGTCAAGATGATCGTGTTGTGGATTACAGTGCTTGTTCTTCATCAAGGGCGTGAGTGCTTTAATGATGTTTTTATACTGTGGATTTCCTACATTATTGTGATTTACTGTCTTATGCATTTTATTTTTTCTTTAAATTCAGATACACTCATTCCAATGATCTCAGTTCAACTTGGTGAATCTACAACCTTCACATGTGCGCTGTCTAATATTCAGAGCAGCTCTATGCACGTCCACTGGTACAAGCAGAGTGTCGGAGATAATCTGAAACTAATTGTGGCACTGCTGGGAACTACAACACCTCAGTTTGAACCAGAGTTTTCTAACTCAACATGGAAAGTTAAAAGGGATGACAAGTATAGCAAACTGACCATTTTGAGAACAATCCAAGAAGACGAGGGAATCTATCACTGTGCAGTTACTACATTTTATGGCAAAGCATCTGAATGGAGTGGGACATATTTGATAGTTAAAGGTAATAATGTGAGCTACTTTCATTATATTTTGCAAAAGCTTTAAACTCTAAAGAACTACTGTATACATGTTGAAGAATAACTGTCACTGAACATGTTTTGAAAACTTACTCAATATATTTCAATTTCAGTCTAATAAAATGTACATTTATTATGAATTTCTTCAATGTATATCCAAATGTTTCTTCCACCACTGATTCAAGTGAAGTATTATATTAATAATCCCTTTTTATATCAGTAAGATGTAAAACTACGAAAGTCACATTTGAGGTTTTTCTCAGACTTTCAAAATGTGCTTTGAAGTCTCATCCTGTTTTTGCATTACACAGGAGACAGTCAGAAGACATCAGACTACACTGTTGTTCAGCAGTCGACAGTATCAGATTCAGTCCATCCAGGAGAATCAGAGACTCTCCAGTGTTCAGTCTTCTCTGACTCTGAGAAGAAAACATGTTCAGGAGATCTGAGTGTGTTCTGGTTCAGACCTGGATCAGATAAATCTCATCCAGACATCATCTACACTGATGGAAACAGACCTGATGAATGTGAGAAGAGATCTGACACTCAGAAGAGCTGTGTTTATCGCTTCTCTAAGACCTTCAACTCCTCTGATGCTGGGACTTACTACTGTGCTGTGGCCACATGTGGACAGATACTGTTTGGAAATGGATCTAAACTGACCAATGGTATGATTTAATGTTCAGCACTGAAGATACACAAAATATGTTAACATCATCAGTAATAATTCTAATTATCTTCTCTTTCAGAAGCTCTGTCACAAACATCACCATCTGAAATGATTGCGCTGGTGGTAGCAATAATCTGCTTGGCCATTTCTGTGATTGTGAATATTATTTTCGTCTGTTACCGAACTCCAAGAGCAGCACAAGAACAATTAACAGGTAAGTTAATTGTTCAGCAGTCAACAGTATCAGATTCAGACTGTCACATTTTAATGTAGCTATGATTTTACTCAAAAAGTTCCAAATGTCTGGCCTAACAAAACGGATCTCTGTAGATAAATACTGTATTAATTAATACACACACATACATTTTGTGTGTTTTTAGTTGTTATTTTTTTTATTATGTGCTTGTTCATGGGGCTGCACGGTGGCTCAGTGGTTAGCACCGTCACCTCACAGCTAGAAGATCCCCGGTTCGCATCCCGGTTAGGACGCCTGGGATCTTTCTGTGTGGAGTTTGCATGTTCTCCCTGTGCAGCGTGGGTTTTCACTGGGTACTCTGGGTTCCTCCCACAGTCCAAAAACATGCTGAGGTTAATTGATTATTCTAAATTTTCCGTAGGTGTGAATGAGAGTGTGCTTGGTTGTTTGTCCTGTGTGTGACCCTGCGATGGACTGGCGACTTGTCCAGGGTGTCCCCTGCTTTCGCCCTAAGTCGGCTGGGATAGGCTCCAGCCCCCCCGCGACCCTGCAGAGGATTAAGCAGCGTACAGATAATGGATGGTTGATGAAAGAAATTCAAAAATGAAATCAAACCTGTTCAATCAGCACTCGATGCTAATAGAAAGTCTGATTAAGGACATAATATTTCTGGGGTTTTTTCATCATTAGGAACAGAATTCACTTCATCACAAGCAAGACATGATAATTTGAGCCAACCAGTGTCTGATACTGTAAGTAATGATACTAAATCACATTATTTATGGTTATTTTATTAATATGATTCCCAATAACAGTATGACTTTATCATGATCCTTTTATTTTCTGCTCAGACTGAAGGTGGACATGATCTGAACTATGCTGCGCTGCATTTCTCTGGAAGGAAAGCTGCACGAGGAAAGAAGAAGACGGAGTTGAAGACTGAAGAAAGTGTGTATTCTCAAGTTAAATGCAAAATATGAATCTGCCTATTAAAAACTTTAAATTCGCTATTAGTACTGATCTCTTCCAATGAAAATAAATGACTGCAAATTCTCAATTTTATTGAAAGTGATCTGTTTCTTGATAAAAGACTAAATCTGCTCAGTCCCATCTTTGTGCTGAAGCGTCACTTGAGAAATGGACTTAGAGATTAAAGATTAAAGATGCATTTATTATCAATGTACATGAAAATCCAAGGAAATTCTGTTGGTAATGAAAAATAAAATGAAAATAATGAAAATAAATGAATGCAAATTCTCAATTTCATTGAAAGCGATCTGCTTTTTGACTAAATCTCCTCAATCTCGCCAGTGTGCTGAAGCCTCACTTGAGTAATGGGTTTAGAGATTACAGATTAAAGATCAAAGATGCCTTTAATATCAAATGAAAATTAAAAATGAAAATACAAGGACATTTTGTTGTCAGTCTCTTACAGTAGAAGCATGAGTCGTAGTAGGCACTGTTTAGGAAATGTATATAGTGTGTGTGTGTGTGTGTGTGTGTGTGTGTGGTCTCTCTCTGATGAGCACAGACAAAACACAGAACACAGACCTTGCTGAGTCAGGGCTGTGAATAAAAGATGAAATAATGTATGCACTGGAAGCTGCATGCATGCACAAATGCCCATACTGCTTCCATAATGTTGCCTTTGACTGAACTCTGTTCTCTGATTCTCATTCTGCAGAACTATCTTATAGCAGCGCTGAAGTTGGATCCTCAGGCTAGTACAGTGTAATTTCAAAGAGTTCATTATTTAGCCAAAATTAACACTATTCATAGGTTCAGTGTGTTTTCCTTGGTTTTCATGCAAAAGTTAAGTCTGAATTGTTTTGTTATTCAACTGTTCGTTACCTTTGAAAATCCTGCTTGACGCACATCTCATTTTCCAAAAGAAATATTGCCCGCTGTCCCAGTCAGACTTATGGCTTCATAAAAACATTTTACTGTGGAACTCTAACACCCAGTCCGGTTGTTGTCTGAGACCCGCACTGTGCACTAAACTAGACATTTTTCTTTGCTTAAATGACACCAATGAGCAACAAAATCTGGAAAATGTGGTGTGTGTTAACCCTTTTTATCTGCCTAAACTCATAACCGTCTGGCCTTTCATAATGTAATTCATGAATGCTACAGAAAGCCTATAGGAAGACATAAATCAATGCAACCATTTCCATTATGTAATGAAAGATCAGCTGGAAAATACCAGTATCGCTGAAGGAGGCCAGTGGGCTCAGTCACCACGTTGATGGATGATAGGGAAATGCTGTCTTTATCTCAGTGCTGTCCATTCTTTGATGAGCACAAAACCAGGCTATGTACACATGAGAAGCGCATAAGAGAGAATTTTGTCATACTCTTTATCTAATAGCCAATGAACACACAGGTGCAGTCACTTTTAGGGAAATATATCGACCACTGGCTGACAGCACAAACTTAATCTGTATTTCAGAGGAGGAAAAGTTAGCTCAGGTTTATTAAATGAATTGCAGTGTCATAACTGATTTATTTGGACGTGACTCTTCGAAACAAATGTTCTGCGGCCGGAGAGTGGCTACGCACTGTACAGTTTGAGTCAACTGGGAATTAAACCACACAAAGCCCATTGGCACCTTGCAGACTGAACAGAGCAGAGGCTTGTAAAACAAACAAACAAGTGAGTGCTGTGTTCCCTTCTCAGCTCTCCAGGCCCCAGCAGTAATCCTGACTGTACCATTATACACTAATGGCTTTGGCATGCTGTTTTGAGATGGGCTGCCAGGTTTACCCAGCCAGATCCCCTCTTTTTCACCCAGCTAGGAGCTCATAAGCAAGGGAGAACTGTGTGTGGACAAATAATATTACCAGAACAATAAAAGGATGTCCTCTTAAATCACACAGATGAAGCTTTAAAAATATTTCATACTCTCAATACAGGCTTTCATGAAGAGATTTTGTCAGTGACACATTTCCTGCCGTCGTGTTTCATCATTTTTGAGGTCAGAATTTGGGGTACTCCCATTGAGGTTTTCTCTGGGCCACAGCTTCCTTGTGGCCTGTGCTTCCACCCTGGGAGACTGACAGATCTATCTCTGGTAGAGACTCTTCTTCTTCCTCTTCTTCTAGGATCAGGCTAAGTCTCTCCCTGGAAACGTAAAGATGATAAATCCCATTAGTCACACTTGAGAAATTAGAAGAGTCTGAGCAAGAACGTGCGAAGAGCAGGGGAGGGCTAAACAGAAGCCGGAGTGCAGATGCAGAGCTAGTGTGAGAAAGATGTCATGGGATCATATTTGTGCATGTGAGCACTTTTAATGCTCAGGCAAGTGTGATTTTCTTCATTAAGTGTGCTTTGCAAGCCACCGCATGAGACAGGGAGTGTACATGTGCTAATCTTCGCACACACACGAGTGTGTTCCTCATTCCCCGCACTCAGCCCCCTCCCCTGTCCTTGGCAGCCCACCTCAACCGTTCCCTTCCCTTCAGCGATGACGCAAATGACCCACGATGACTGACCCCCACGGTAAAACCTGTAAAACATTAGCCAGCATGAATAGGAATGACTTTCCATACTCTCCCCTCAGCAGGCAGGCAGGGAAGGATTTATAAGTGTCCTCCGCTGGCAGTTACACTGGGGATGGATGTGGCAGAGGAGAAGGTGGGGCGGAGCGTTTGGAGTCACCTGGACAAGGAGCCACACAGTTTGGGTCACACATTTGTGTCTGTCTTTGCACATTCTGCAGCTTCACTGTGGAACTGTGCACACGCAAGTTAATCCCTTAATATCTGCTGTCCTTCTCGTATCAACTTGTGTTTAATTAAATTCAATTTAAATTTAAGTAAGTAAGATGATAGTTTATTAAATGAAAAGGTAATGGAGCAGAACATGCAAAGAATAGAAAGAATATTAATAAGTCTAATTCTCATTTCCATAAATTTTATATATTGTTAATCATGCGGATAACTCCCTAGATTTACATCGATCTTGCACATTCCCATCACTTGCACGGGCTGTTTCTGCCATCCTCATGCTAAATTTAGAAAAACTGACAGATATAAAGAAAGTAACATAAGCTAATTTCTGCTACTTGGATGGCCTACATCTGTCTACACGTCAGAGGGAGGAATAAGATAAAGGGCACCAGGTAGACTAAAGGATTCTATTATCACAGCTTCTTACATTCAATATTTAGATTAATTAATGAGGATAGTAAAATTTATGCTAAGAATCATACTATATTAGTTTTCTTCAAAATAAGTGCTTTATTCCATATGGCTCCAATCCCATTATTATTATCATATATCATAACCCAACAATGGCATCATGTAAATATGAAAAGTTTTTGCAAAACTCTTCTAAAACTAAAGCTAACAAACAAAGTGTCCCCCAAAGTGGATCCCAAGAGAAAACAGCTACACAACACTAATCATGAGAATACCTCCACCTGCAGGTGCAAAACAAGATTACATCTCCTTGTCAAAGGTGTGATGAGCAATGTAGAGTTTACTGTGGTTCTAACAGCCATGAAAGTGAGCACAAACACCTCTGATTGTTGTCTTGATGGTGTCCTCACATCTAAGCCGCTGTCATTTATGAAGCCTTCACATAGCGAGACTCAGTAGAATCTGACCTACTTTCTTTGTGTCGGCTGAAGTGAAAGTGAGTGCAGGGATGTCTGAGTCAAACACTACAGACGTCAGAATAACTTTGACAGGGAGCAGTGATAAAAGAACAAAGGAGGAATAAAGTAAGAAAATATTCAGAGACCTAGAGGCGGTGTGTGTGAGTGCGTGTATGTGTGTGTGTGTGCACTTATGTAAGTAGGCATATGTGTGAATTCATGACTTTGCAGACCCGACTTTAAGTGAGAGCATAGTGAGTTTAATTGGACAGAGAGGTGGTTCATAAAACCCTTGGGTCAAGCTCATTGGAAATCCTGCAGACTGATCTCCTGGCCCTTCAACACTGCCTTAATTAACCCGACCATCCTGAAAGATCAGCACACAGCTCTTTTCCTCCTTCCCTCGTCTCCAGTAGGGTGATCTCTAGTTGGCACTTCTTATAACCGTGTCCTCAGTGGACGCTGACTTTGCATCCCAGTAAATCCAGTTCACTAACAAGCTAACACAGCGACTGAAGATCCAAATAGACACACATCAACTTCATTCATATGAAGCCAGTAATGAGGGATGAAATAGGACGAGAGAAAAGGGGGAGGAAGAGACAAATGAAGGGCCGGACATGAATGAATGATTAAGAAACATAGCTTGCAGTTATCTTGCACTGAGCTTTATTAGGATGAAGCAGTTTCTGGTTCACTTTCCCCACAAATTTAGAAAAGTAGTCTGTAGTGAGCTGATGACAATGCGTCAGGATTACTGTATGATGTCAGGTTGATCGGTGTGAAAATGGAGCTTTGAGCTGTGGGTGCTGCAGCTGTAATTCCAACACCTCACACCCACTGAGAAGTGGTTCTCAACTGTATATTGGCGGGGAACAAGTCAAACAACAAGCATATTCCAATAGTTTGTTTGTGCTTTGACACCATGGTGTTTGCCCAGCACCTCAGAAGCACGGCAGCTTGCCATAGTGGTGGGCAGGGCATGGTTACATGTTGGCATCCACACTGCTGCCCTCTTAACACTGTAGGTAAGAGGGAGGCTGGGAGTTTCCTTGGCTGGTGCTATTTTTGAGTCATGAGACTGCAGCTCCTTTACAAAGGAGGGACGGGCACAATGTGGCTGGCTTATTTCTTTGTATGCCTGACATATCATCTGCTTAGAATCCCCCCTGCCCTACATCTACTAATTTATCTATTGAGTTGTGCAGTGACTGACAGAAGACAAACTGGTTGAAAACAGGTTTCAAATCTAAAGCTATGAAGATACTAGCTCTGAATGATTCTATAGAGACTCTACTATACTGAAAGAAATGGTGGACAACACCCACTGTCTGTGTTAAGAGCAAAATGGTATACTAGTTAAGCCGAAGCTAATATAAAGTTTCATCAGTTTGACGAATTGAGCCGTTGCACTTGTACATTTAGGACTTAATTTAAATTTTTGGCTGAGAACCAATGCAAGCAGTGCTGCGACAGTAATCACCTGACCTTCACATTCACTTTGCGCATCTGTGCGGTATTTTGGTGCCAAGAGCAGAGCACACGGCGCACCTTTGGGAGGAGAGGCGCAGACAGATGGCAGATTCATTGAAATGCATAGCGCAAAGTGAGCTGGTAGTATTTTGGTGGAAAATGTGTCTTAGACTTTGCCTTGGCATCTTGCCCTTTTTCTGGTTCAATGTTGATCTGATGCTACTTTTTAATCAACAAGAATAAACTGAATCATGTTAATTAACAGCTCCTCAGACAGTAGATGTATTATTAATGAACGTTTCCTGTGTTTGAAGCAGGAACGTCAGTAAATCAATGCACTGATCTATAAATTAGTAGAAGTTATTCTAGCAGTGCCGGCTGTTGTCCACAGCTGTTGTAAAACTCCTTTAGTTCATTAAATCTCTGCAGCCATCTGAAGCACACACATGTTGATCAATCTGCTCCCTGTCCGTTGACTGCCGTGCCAGAGCGCAGTGCCATTACACACAACCTTCCACTGTGTTTACCTTTATTAAATCACATGCAAATTACAGCAGATTGCTACAAAGTAACCGCCTCAATAGTGCAGGCACCAAACTGGTCCGTTAGACTTTGTATTCAGTTGTTTATGTGGGAGACATCGGACTACAGCAGCCTATCAAACCTGCCTCCTTTGGAACATTATGGTTATTTTTATTAGATTTTTTTTTATAGCAAAAGTAACATCTTATTTAACGGTGCAAATCCTGTTGTGTCACATTTCCCCATTTGATTGTCCAATTATAACGCAACACCATGTAGAAATGAAACTAAAATAGTTTGAATTGATGGGGACGTATAAACGACACCATCAGTAATATCATTTATTTCTTTCCATGACTGTGCAAGTTGAAAAAAATACCTGCACCATCTGGCTTTGGCTGCAGATTTGAGTTTTATGTTCATGCCGTGCTGTTCTGCGCCATACAGACAATAATATAACTTCCTGGAGTATCCTCTTAACATTTTTTCATCAGCTGTTGTTATGTTTTGCTGTGTTTTGCGAAATTAAAACAGGCTGAGAGTGAATTTACTAACCAACACACCTTATGGATTAGCCTACAAACAGGTGACAAATTAAAGGAACAACTAAACCCCTGACCTCCACAGTGAGGAGTTCTAGTGGCTCTGTTATGCTGTAGGGGTCATTTTCTTGCCACGGTTCGGCTCCACTTGTCCCCTTAGAGGGAAGAATCACTGCGAATCAATACAAAGTTGTTCTGAGTGATCACATTTATTCTGTAATGAAACATTGCTATCCTCCTGAGAGAGGTTTCTTCCAGGATAACAATCCCACCATTCATAGGGGACAAGAGGTCACTGAACGGCTTCCTGAGGGTGAAAATAATGTGAGTCATCTGTTATGGCCTTCACAGTCACCAGATCTCAACACAATTTAGCACTTGTAGAAGATTTTGGATGGGTATATGCAGCACTTCACCACCAACATCAAAACACCAAATGAGGGAAGATTTTTTAGAAGAATGGTGTTCATCCCTTCAGTGGAGCCCAGAGTGACGTGTTGAATCAATGCCATGGTGCACTGAAGCTGTTCTGGCAGCGCATGGTGGCCCAACACTTTACTAAGACACACTATGTTGTTTTTTTCTTTAATTTGTCACCTATTTATGTTTTAAACTTTAGCTAACCCTTTTGCATGTGGCACTGCTGCAAAAACATGAACCAAAATAGCAGTTCTGATGTGATTACTTCATAGATTCACATCAGGCTGTATATTTTCTTATTCTTTTGCCACAAATGAAAAAGTGTGAGTAGCACAAATGCAAACTGGACCAAACCTTCTGAAAAAACAAAGAAATAAAGACCAAGCCTTCATCTTGACAATGCCAGAATTACTATGTTTGCATTAAAAAAACACACTGTCAGTGTTAAATAACATCCAGTTGAAAATAAATTCGCACTGACACATTAAGAACACAACAAATGGCGAAGATGAAGGGATGCTTAAGCTCAGTGTGATTTTACTGTTGCTCATTTCCAATTTATTTAGCAAAAAGGCCCTCAGGCGGGTTGCATCTTCTGTTAACATGCAGCTGAACTAAACTGCTATCACTTCTTCTTGTTGTTTGCTTCTTGAGAGCATCACTCTGAATAATGGAGACACAATAAATCTCCAGAATGTCGTCACAATGGACCACAGTCTCATAAACAGGCCTCGGAGCTCATGTTACTCCGGTAGCTCGAACGCGATGATCGAAAAGACGCACTTCCATTTTCACAGACACAAAGCATATTTTTTCTCTTTACGTTTCAGCCACTTATATATCGTGAGTATTAAGTGATGGAAAGCTGTGCCTAGACCAGGCTTATTGTGAGTTATGGGGCGGCATAATGAATCTAGCAGAGGGTGAAACAAAGGGCATAACTTCTACAAAGTTGTTATTTTTCCCAGTAGGTGTACTGGAGCTTTAGGACAAAAACAAATCCATTTGGAAGTTTTACTGCTTCGGCTGTGTTATGCTGCCTGGAGGGTGTCCATGAAAAACCAGGAGATATCTAAGAAATCATTCATGTGTGGTTTTACCTCTTCAGACATAATATTGGCAGTGACCTGTCTTGTGTTTCAAGTATAATCTTAGACTGCTCTTCTCCATCTTCCCAAAGCAAAACAAGGTAATAAAGCACGAACAAGACTTTTTGTTTCTCTTGTTTTTATCATTATTGCTTGTAGAGGATTAACTGTCTGCAACAGAAGACGTATAGCTTGTTCTGTATTTATTCTACAGTCATACATACATATTTCTGGGCTCTGTGGAGCGTTCTTGTTTAGTTCTGCTGTTTTTTTTCTACTCAGGACCGATACTGTTACTTTTTGTTCTGAAAAACAGATGATGTTTGCCTGTTGTTTATTCCAGCAGTGGTGGTTGGAAATTTCAAAGAACAACATTTTGTTTTGTGATTTTCCACTACTGATTAAAACGAAAAACAAAAAAAACATACTGGCACCAGACAAACATCATCCACGTGTATTTCTTGATCAAATTTAATGGGCAGTCTCAGAATAAATTTACTTTACTATGTTCTGTAAGGTCTCTCTGTGCAAAAGGTTATCTGCGCTGCTCAAATTTTATGCTCATTTTCGACATTGTGTGTGTGTGTGGTTTTTTTTTTGTTTTGGCACATCAAAAGGCACATGTCGACTTCTGTGTAGTCTGGCTCTGGCTCTCAGAGCACCGAGATGAAAGGTTCGGTTACATAAGACGGTCAGACCGAAAGGCTGTTTATGTGCGCGCCTGGAGAGCCTCACTGATACGAGGACCTTCTAATGGAGCGGGACTGTTGTGGCTGTAGAGGAGCCGCTGCCAGGTCCTGCACTGGAAAACCAAAGCGTTGTCGTCAGTAAAGAATGAGAAAAACAGCACTAACTGGCTGAGACTGTCATTTACGGTGGTTTAAATCTCATATGTTTGTCTTTTGCACAGCTGATTGCTTGTTGGCTTCCTTTTCTACCTACAATAGTATTGTTATTGTGGTGCATGAGAAGCTGCCTGCACGTTTGATGGAGTTTTAAAGTGTTGCTGACAATCGCAGAATCCAAGCTTTTCACAGCTGTGGTGCTAAGGCGAGAAAACGCCGAATGAGAGAATGAAGATGTTGGTTGAGAAAGGGCAAACCCTCTCATATTGCATTTTATTGTCAAACTATGGAAACGCTGCAGCACACCCACCGCATTTTATTTTTATGAAGGGTGTGCATTACAGTAAGTTGCTATGATGGTGTCCTTGTTTGCTTACTGTCACGGTCACCACGTTTTGTGCAGCAGTGCCTATTGTTGATAAAAACCTTGACTAAAGGACAAGAAATACAATAACTACTCCGCAAGGAAACCGAGAGGTCAAAAGTGTGTCCTGTTAAATATGTCGGAGGCACATCTGATGATCAAACTGCAAAAAAAAAAGCTTTGTCATCGAAGTTAAAAATACATGATTTAAACCTGCTGTGACTCCCAACTTGATTTACTGTACAGATCTTTAAAGGTCCCTGGAAACTTTTGTACCCTCAGTAGTACACTATCTACTCATTTTTACTATGAGCAATGGGTCCTATGTGAGTTTGTCCCAAATTTGGAACCGTTTTGGTTATTTCACATGAGACGTTTCTGTTTGGGCCTTATTTTGCTGGTTGAAGTAGGTGGAGCTCACTTGGGGAAAAAAGGGATTTGCAGGATTTAACAATATTTTTGCAACATTTGACTTGATATGTGGTGACAGGTGGAGGCTTGTTTGTATGTGTTGGCCTTTGTCAGTCAAAAGTGATTAAAGCATGCCCACACAGTGCAGATGAAGCAAATTAGCTGAGCTTGAACAGTTGAACTGGCTTTCTTTTACCCAAACTTTTATTGTTGTTTAATGAGCTTGAAAATATTTTGTGTTCTAGACATATACTTAAGTTTTGAAGTGACTGTAACCAGACTGCTGCTTAAATCGGTTCTGTGTGACACACTTAAATGTTTGTTAACATCAGTGATTTTGTAAATACAGCAGCAAATCAGACATTTTAGTATATTTTTAGTAAATTATGCATAATACCAAATTTAAATTTTTAAACAATTTTCATCAGAACTACTTTCCGCTCAAGAAATAGTCCCTGCCGAGTGCTGTCAGTGAGTTCTGTGTGTCGTCTAAATAATACAGGACGTGAACACAGGATGCAGTTTCTACTATAAGACACATTTTTTTCCGTTTAATATTTAATGCTGTGAGCAAAAAAGAAAAAAATCTGTTGATCTCTAGTGAATTGGATGTGGAGAAGAAGCATCAAATCCCAGTGCAGAAAGCAAAAACTATGTGCATGGTTAGACGGCGCTACAGGAAAGGAGAAAACATTCAGTCTTCCAATCATTATACAAACATACCTGTATTTATTATGGCCAAAAAAATTTAAAACTTCAACTGCCAGCATCTGTTTAGAACAAAGCAGCAACTGTTTACACTCCACCAAACAACACTGCTGTCCAGACAGGCCCGTAGCACTGCCAAATGAAGCCCACTGTTGCCTAATGTTTTCGCTCACAGCATGACACAAGTCAGTGGCCTCCACTGACACAGTAAATTACACCTGAATTATCAAATTGGCTCTTATACGGAGCCCCTTGCCTCAGTGTGTGCAGCAGCAATTTGTCACAGCTACATGCTGGGTTTCTCAGGGCTTCTCAGTTCTGGGGCAGAAAGTCCTAACAGAGGCAGGGGAAGAGAGAGGGGGCGAGTTAATGTTGACTTGGCTCTCCTGCAACGTGCTCACCAAAAAGTTGGTGACAGAGCTGCACGCATGAATTTGGTGACTCCCAAGAAAGTGGAAAACGGATTTACAAGGCCTGTGGGTGGACACAGTGGCTGGTAATTAGACAGTGTAAAAATCCTCAGCCTCCACCAGCCCCTTAGGCAGTGAATAGGAGCTAAAGTAAACCAAACCTGACTGTGAAATTGCATTAGACGTCTGCGCTTAATGGAAAGTGAAAAAAATAGACAAAACCCATTTTTGCATTTGTGAGCGTTTCCATTCCCCTCACACGTCCTCCACTTCTTTGCATCGCCACTCCTGCTCCTCCTCCTTTCTGCTACAGCGCCGTCTGTCTCCACTATGGAGCTGTAGGAAGCTAACAGTAACAGGATGCGCAGGACTGTGGTTTGAACATGTTTCTGTTTGTGTTTCCCACAGATGCTCCCCCGCTCCGATTGGGACCACAAGAGAGGCTCCCGAGGATCACAGGTTAGCACTGAAAAAGAGACACACAAGTCATAGCAATAATGATTAACAGCTGACAGGAAAACACACACCTTATAAATGACGCAAACAGCAAAACTCCTGCCACCACCAGGCCTGCTCCAACATTCATTTTAGTCGTGGTTAAACAGCATGTCCAGAGGTGTCACTTCCCACCAGAGACTTTGTTGTACTGTTGCTGTTGTACTTTAAAGGACACAGGTTTGTGATTTGGCTCTGAGGCGCTGCACAAGCCATTAAAGACCAGGGGAATTGACACGAGAAAGACTCGGCACAGGGGACAGAGCTTGTAGAGGGCAGACGCACATCCTTGAGATTACCTTCCCCTTCTTTGGGGGGAGAGAGAGCGTGTGTGTGTGTGTGTTTGGAAATTGATGTATTGAGCTGCTGCAGAGACACAGGGCAGGACTCTGGAGTACATGAAGAACAAACAATGCCCTTGGCACTGGCATGGCCATATACAGTATGTGTGTGTTCTGTTCTGCATGTTGCCCTATCAGGAGGATATCCTTTACAAATGAATGGGGGATTTTTCATGAACAGTGGTCTAAACTGAAGCTTGAAAACAAATGACACGCTATAATATCCAAGAGATGCTAAAGCTCATGACATGTAGCAGTATATCTGTTCCCAAAATATTATCCCACTGCCTTAAATTTTTAAATAGCACATGACAATTTTGAAATATTGTCAAAAAAATCGTATCAGTTTGTTATGTGGGCTTCGTAGACAAGCACATATTTTTTGATTGATGCATTCCCTAAGCTGCCGTTTAGACTCAGCGGTCGGCTCAGTCTTTTTTATTTGGATTGGTGCTGTGCATTCATCGGTGGAATCCTGTAATAGGCCAAAGACTGACACGATGTGTAAGAAGTCAGGGCTTATGTTGGCATCCCTCTCCATCTCGTGGCTGTTTTCCCTTGGCCCCGCTGCCTTGGACCAGGTTGTTGGTCAGAGAAGCTGGTTGCACTTCACTATGCCATCGCACCTCATAGCGTGTAAATCACACAGAGAGACCGGAGCGCTTGATTGATCTCTGCCGTGTCGTATTCGCCAACATGCACACATTAGCAGGCTCATTTTCCAAACCACATCTTTTTCTATTTCCCCTGTCCAAAGCTTGTGGTGGATGTTTTAGCTTAGGAATTGACAATAAAGTTATGTATGGAAAGAGCTTTTTAAATATTTGTATTCAACTTGAAAACACACTGGTTTTGGAATTTGACCTAGAGAGATTATCGGAGAAAAGGGCGCTTGTAGGCTTGGATTTTGTGACTGTTATTCTAAATTACAGAACGGCTGGAGGAGCGGTCTGTGAGGCAGACATGCCATGACATTACAGTCATGTTGAAGATTTCTCAACATCACTGTGAGCACTTCAAACACAGATCAACATCTCTTGAAACTGCAGATTTGGGAGTTGAAAGAGGTCTCTGAACCTTTTTCTAGTTGATCCCATCATAACAGTGTAGTACAGTATTTTCTCATTACACAGGGTCATGTAGCGAGACTAAATTTAAGGCTGAAAAGGAATGAAAACATTTACCTACCTGTGCTTTTGACTCACCTCCGCCTGGGAAATAATTGGATGTGCCACAAATAATACAGAGGCATTAGTAATTTTCGAGCTCCTACTTTTTACGATGTGCAACAGTAAAATGCCTCTGAGCTGTCTCCATTTTTTCTGAGAAATTGAATGGCTTTTAACTTGCTTTCATTTGAATTATGCTTACTCATTTTTCAAGAGTTTTAAGAACTCGTGACTGTCTGCTGCAGTGCTGATGATGGATCCATGTTTAACCGCTTGTATCATGTGGTAAATCGTCGCTCACTCATCGCCCAGCATCTGTTTTACCTCATGCATCTCTTTTGTTTGCTCTGTCCCTTAAGCCAGTATTCCTTGCTTCTGCTTCCACCACTCTGTCTGTGCGTCTGTCTCTCTTCCTCCGTTTTTTTTTCTATCTTAGTTGGCTCCTTTGCTGGAATCAAACACCCTGAAATACGTGGAAGAGAAAACAAAAGTTGAGATGGTTGCATGTTAGGGGTCAATTGGCTTGACCCTTCCCAGTAAATCTTTAATGAGGCAGTTATTCTTCTTTGTTTTGTTTTGATCCCCCCAAATCCCCCCCAACAACCCCCCTTTTAATAAAATATATAATGGTGTGTAATTGTATCCTGGCTGCAGCTGAGGACCTGGCTCAGCACCGCTTCGGTCTGACGGAGGGTTAGTGAGCGGAGTTGGGTCGCAGCGGGGGTGAGGGTTGCTTGGGAAGTGGCAAGTGTAGTGCTGCTGTGTGTAGCTTTGGCCGGAGCTGGAGCCGAGGCTCGGAGCTCGGAGCGTCTCGGTGGAGTTTTGTGTTACCCTTCTGCTGTGATTCACACTGTATCGCTCCTCTGTTATTCTAAGTAGAGAATATCGCCATCTCCCAGGCCTCTCTCCGACTAATCCATTTTGACAGATGTAATCACGGCCATTACACTAACTGCGCTGCTACTGAAATAGAAAACTGCACCGTAATGATTTTTCAAACATGCTGAGAGTTTTGTGTAAATTAAATGAAAGGGACACACTTAAGTATTTTTTTGAATATATTCCCAAGCTTCTCGCTCAGCACATTCCGGCACTTTTCAGCTTGTGTGTGGGGTTAATTGCAAAATAAGCACTGCAGCATGTGTGTGTCTGTGCTTTATGAAGAGGCAGAGTTGCTTACATTATTGAAATGTGTTTACAGAGAGAATCAAATACCTTTCTTTCTCCAGTAGGCCCCCGAGACTTTTGTCCAGTCTCTAGCTCTCCTCTGGGATGCATTATATTCTCACCATTGCACAATTTCAGAGGCCCACATATCACTGGCGTTTTACTGGAGGCTGAGAGGACTGTATGTTTAGATGAGGGAGCCGAGGGGTTAAAAGTGCACAAAGTGGACCGTCTCAGAATTTACAAATATGTGACCCCTGTGTCTGTGTGTCCCATTAATAATCATCATTAGACGGAGGGATCAGCGTTTTGTTTGTTGCACCAAATGCATTTCATCAGTCCTCTGCAGAGTTGTTGGCAGAAGACATGAGGACACAGCAGGAACACCAACGATCACATCTCCATTGCTCACTGTTGTGCGCAGTAGTTGATGGCTTTGTTTGTAAAACATAATGTTCCATGTGAGAAATGTAAATTTTGCATCATATTTTTGCCTCATATTTGACGTTAATGGCCACAAGTTTAGATATTGTGGAATGCATGAGCACACAGTGGGTTTTAGCAGATCATTTCCTGCATTATTTAGTTGATGTATTTGTTAATATAACTTCACGGATGGGAGTGGTTGGAGTGAGTCATCATAAACACTGTAAGCAAGCACTTGAATTTCCTGTTTCTTGCTAAATCTCTATCAATCAGGTACAATATTCACTCTAATTCCACACTGAGAATTATTTGCAGTATTGTTAAGTTCATTTCTGGTACATACACAGCCGAGCAGGGCCTCGAGTATAAAGAATCTGTGTGGACAAACAGCTTCTCACTCTTCAGGAGTGATTTCTGGTTTGTTTTGACTGGCCCTTCGCTTGGTTTACATGAACTGCTGCGCTGGTGTTAATCTATGGCGTGTCTATTGACGTACTGTTCCAAACTGTGTTCACACAGGCAATTAAGGCCATTGATCACGCACACAGTTGTTATTCATAGTAAAATGTCATAACAGAATGTTCACGCATGGTTTAGTATATGTCTTAGCTTGTTGGGGAGTCATAAAAGCTGTTTATTGATGCTGATAGTCACTTTTATCTAATGTAGCATGTCGAAAAGAGCTCGGGGCTTGTGACCAAATATAACACAGATCTGTAGTAATTTTGTGACTAGAAGTGCTGGCACAGGGGCCGGATTAGGAGGATCAATGGTTGTGTAAAGGACTGGCAGCTGGCAAACCGAAAAACTTTCCTGCTTTTTAAAAGCAGTGTGCTTCCTGCCCATTAAATGCAAAAGATTGGCTCGCTACAAAAATACTAAATGGCTGCAAGCAGGAATGAAGCCACATGCTCCGAAGAATTACTTCTTGGATAGATTACTACAGTTAACCAGCAGTGGCACAGAAATAGGCTCCTGAGTAGGATGTTTAACTGCAATGAGATTGTAATTTACACTCACTGCTCCTTAGACTAAAGTGCAACATTGTGTATAGCATTGTATGACCGATTCATTTATTTAAAGGAAGTTTAACAGTTTTTTAAAGTCTTGCTGAGACTTAGATGAGAACATGAATGCATCTCTTGAATCAGTAAAAGTCAGTCTACAGCCAGTTCTGCTACAGCTCTGTCTAAAGATACACATTGAACTTGATGGGAACTCAGAGAGCACAGTGTTCTGTTTTAAACAAAGTAATCTGGATCCACACCAAGATTTAACAGGTTCTTTCTTTTCCCAAGCTTCATCTCTCCACCAAGTTACATCGAATTCAGCGAGTTAGTGTTTGAATAACCCTGCAAATAGACAAGCAGACATATGGCATTGAAAACACACAAACAAGAAGAAATAAGATTATCACATATTAATCAACCAGGTGTAAAGGGGTTGTCAGGTGGATTTTGTTACCTTTACACAGAGCCATGCTTTCCAGTCTTTAAGCTGAACTAACTGGCTGCTGGTGGAAATGTCATATTTACTGTACAGACATGAGATGTTTTTTTAAATCCAACTCTCGGCAAAATATCAAATTTTACAAAATGTCAAACAGATGCTTAAAAATCTTCCTGTTGTTGTTGGGTCAGGACAGTAGTTTGGGCTTGTCCAAAAGTCTTATTCTCACAGTCATCAATATCAAACGTCTAAAGTATAAATTCAGTGGTGAGCAGCTCGTCCACTGTGCTAATGTTTTAAATCTCTGAATGAGTCAGTTTGTCACTTTCCCAACATGCAGGCCTGATGCTTCCAGCTGTTTTCATAACTCCGCTGACTATATTTATGTTGCCTTTAAAGGAAAGATTGATCAACCAAAAAAAGATCCAATATGCAGCCTTTTTCTCATTGCTCTTTAATTTGAAGTAGTTGCTGCCGTATCTCCTCCACACAACTCTCAGAGGTGCTGGATCCCTGAACAATTCTGAAGGGTGTATTTCTCAGCAAAATGTCAACAGAAGGGAGTGCGAGCCAGTGGCAGACAGTTGTTGACAGTTCCCAGATGTTCATCTGTATTGTTATGAATGTTGTGTAGGGCTGCAGTAAAAACAGCTCACCATTTGAAAAAAAAACAATTAAACACATACACAGCCTCTGCAGTACATTGTTTTTAATTATAGTGTTTAATGTAATTTACAACACAGCTGTAAGAGGTAAAGAGATCTGCCCGCAAACTACTGGTAACTAATATGAGTTTTGAAGTGCTCCAGACAGAGATCACTCTGTGAATCTGTGAGTCTCGCATGAGATCTATCCCCTCGGAAAGCGAAGCCTGTTGCTACAGAGGTGGCTGATGAATGAGACTGATCATCTAACCTGACAGGAAATGCTTATATAACCTTATGATATTATGTAACTCACTCACAATTTGATCCGTTCCAGGATGTCCATTGATAATTCTTAAGTTTAAAGTTGCAGATTGTTGGAAGATTTGGAATATCAGGAGGTAACTTCCAGCCAAGACTCAACTTTTTAGGGACGCCTCAGAGCTCAAGCCAGGGATGCTCCAAGGCTTCACTTTCTTATCTTTACCTGCAGTCAGCTTTGTTTTTTGGCTCAAAGCTCTTACTTCTGGATTCGCAGAAATTTTGTAGAGACGCTCAGAGAGACGATTTTCTTTCAGCGAGGAAATAGCATTATATATTGTGGCAGGGCAATAGCACAAATTCAGTGGAAGCAAGAGTCCCGCTGTGTCCCAAAGCTCACGTGTCTGATGCTACTCATGCACCTGGAGCCTTTCACTGCACTGGATTTCTCATCCATCATTACCCTCTCCTTCTATGGCCACTCAGGTCCAGCTCTGTTGAGCTCAGTGATGCAGTGCTCATCTTTCTTGCAAAGTATATTTATCTGGATGCACTTGTGTCATTGTGCTGCATGCTGAGGATGATACTCTCAGCGTTTGTGTATGTGACAGTGTCACTTTGTATTTGTGTGTCAGACTTTGCATATGTTAGTTATGTTGTGGCTTGGCTTTTGAGCTGACTGTGGTCTGAGAACTGGGGGTAAAGTTCATCTGAAGTTGCAGATGAGTTTGTGTGTGTATGTGCATGGAGCCACAGAGACCCCCTAAGGATCGCTGTTGTCTTTGTCCAGCCAGATGTTTTCCAGCAGCCATATTCTTCTTTTACCCCCTCTTTAGAAAACTACTAAATCAGCCTGTAAATGAGCTGAAAGACAGGTGTTTACATCTTATCCTCACAGCATGCAGTACAGCAGAGTATAGGAAAGAGGAGAGGGAGAAGGAAGAGGAGAATGTAGCGGAGATGAAGAGAGAAACGAATACAATAGTCGTCTGTCCAGAAATGTTCCATAGCGGCTCACAGGACGTCTTCTTGTCTTTAAAAGAGATTAACTTGGTCCCAGATTTATCAATAATGTGTCTTGTCATCACGTTTGGATCCACACATGTGGAGGAATTCCCTCACACCCAGTGAACACACACCTTGAGTATTTATGCAGACCAATAGGAAAAATTCTATAAATATAGTGACTTATCTGATAAGATACTAAGAAAATAAAACATGAAACCTTCACTGTTCCCACGAATGAAAGGTGTTCACATATGTTATTCAGGTGAACCGCTTGCTACTTAGCCAGAGTAAACAGAATAATTCTGGGTGCCTGGCAGCTGGTGTCAAAGTGAATGGGACATTGGGGGAGAAAAATCTGATAACATTCTTGTGGGGAGAAAAGGGAACTCGTGGGCTTATTAGATAAATTAGCTGGCAGCCAAGACTGACCTGTGTTTAGCTGTGGTTGTTCAACTGCTCAAGGCACAGCAATTAAGAGTGGGTTGTGAACTTTTCACTTTACCCTGCAAAAACAAGGTCGGCTCACACCACGCTGCTGCCTTCAAAGCTGCGCGGCAGACGGTCAGAAACAGACGATGGCTGTTGGCCATCTGAGAGGTCAGGAGTGAGGAAGTCAAAGGTCAGGCTGTAGCTGAGACGTTGCTAATAAGTCTATTCATTAAGCATCAAGTAATGCTCAGCTGTGTGGAGCGTGTTTCAGCCCAATGTTGTTGTTCAGATGTTTAACAGGCTACCAGTATGTCAACGTCTACCACCGTGAAGAACCACACTCTGCTCCTCCTCATGTTTTTGCTTTCTCTGAGTTAAAAGGAGCCATATAAGGTATAAAATAAAGCCTTTGATGTGTGAGGGGATGTACGTGTGTGTATGTGTGCTTGCGTACCTCAGTGTAATGCCACGGCTATAAAACAAACTTTGAAAAAGCTTGGCGGAGTCTCGGTCTAACATGGTTGAATATGTTGCCTGTAACAGTGATCTGTGGTTTTCTTATTTTTATATTGTTGTTTTTCGGTTTTGTGTGTTTGTATGGTTTTTTGTCATTGAGATAAGTGCGCTTTTGAAACAGGATTTGATTATTTCTGTATGGCATCATTGCACTCGTACAAAACATTATCTATTGCTATGGGAGAAAGGTCTTAATGAATAAATTTTTTTGCTGCAATTGGCCTACTGCAGTATTACTATTTTTGCATGCAGTCTTTGGTAGTTTTCAAATAGTTTGTTCTCTGTGTTGTATCAGCTGCAGTTTCTGACATAATATAAAACAAGACCGGTGTTGAAAATATTCACATCCTATACTTTAATAAAAGCAGCAGTGCAGCAATAATACTAGACTACAAGTAAAAGTTGTGCATTCAAAATTATGTGCAAGGAAAGTTAAGTTAGATTTACCAGCAAAATGCAAATATGCTAGTATCAAAAGTACTCATTATGCAGACAGAATGCCCCCGACACTTCCCCCTTCCACAGTAGTATTATATTATGGATTATATTATGTGCAGTCAATATTAAGAGCATAACTTAGAGCAGTGCTTTGCTGGCCTCTCTGGTTGTTTTTTTTTTTGTGTACCTCTAACCAGTGTCAGCATCACCAATGGTATTGTCAGGTTTGGCTACAAGTGTGCTCTGTTGCACTTGTAACCACATGTAACAGTGTCAGTTGGTGTACTAAAACATCCTGGAGCACTCCTCTGTATCACTGCAGCAAAGGGAGAAGTAAAATCACTGCAGGTCAGCAAAAACAAGATTTTGAGCTGCTGTTAGGTTGCTCTATGATGCTGAGGCTTTAAAACTATTTTATGCATTGTTGTGTATTTTAATGTACCGCATAATCAAGCATCATATTTTAATGCCCTGTAGAGAGACATCATTAATGCCGGGGTGGGCAGTTCTGTTTTGTTTTTTGGCATCATCGGGCAAAAATTTCATATTAACTTGTCAGCACATTGGAATTCAAGTGGTCGTAGAGGAAACTAGACTTGTTTCTTCTTCTTCCTTAGAAAATGTAGCCTCTGATGGGAGATTTCAACCAATCACAGGGCTTCTGCACTGATCAGATAAGACAGTATAAATAGCAACAAGTCCATGGTGAGAGCAGGATGTGGTGACACAATGGGTTCAACAGAGGATTGCCAGTCAGGACAGTGGGGTTTGAATGTCAGGTGAAGCTTACAAATGAATGTTGACTTTTAGCTTGACAGTCTTAGTGCATTTTAAGTGCATGTTCGCCTAGAACAGAGAGTGAAGAGGGAGGAGCTGCAGGAGGAGAGCTCTATATTCTCAAGTTCTAGTGTTTTTTGTTGCTTTTCTGTTTGTTTGCCTTTTTAAAATTTCTGCATCTTTAAATTAAAATGCTTCAACCTGAATTAAGCTCTTTTTCTGGATACTTGGGAACAGCAAAACAAGTCATAAACACTGACATACCATACAGAGTTGTTATGGCAAGAGTGTTTATTTGCTAGTTTCCTATTTACACATTGAGCAGACATGCATCAGCATTCATATACTTATTCAAAACAGTAAAGCAAAAAAAATGCTGTAGAGTCGAGTAATAACTCTCCATGGACTTTACTTTAGGCATAGTAATATGACATGTTGTTTATATAGGAAAGTGGGTTAATGCAACATTAAGTTATGTACAAATACCTCAGAACTGTGCAGTTTACAGTGACGGCAGTATTTTTAATCAATGTTTTTATTCAGTTTCCACCACTGAGAAAGATTCAAACTGTTAATGTAAAAACATCATCAACTGTGTACCCTCTACACAGTTTTCCTTCCAGTTCTGTAGGATAAACAACAAAAGTGATGCCAATGTCACAGTTAACCACATTATGTTCTCACAAGGGAGCTGCTGACATAGTTTACGCACCTGCTCTTCACGCCTGCCACCAAGAAGCTGCACACAGCCGCTGTCGGACCATTAATTAGCATCAACTCCTATTAGCTGCAGCAGCAATGATGTTTATTTCTCGCTCCTCTGTCTCCTTGTCACCCTACAGTCGTCCGGCACCACCGTCATGGTGGACATAGCAGTGATGGGAGAAGCCCACGGATTGATCACGGACCTGCTGGCTGACCCCTCTCTGCCCCCCAACACCTGCACCTCACTGCGGGCCGTCAGCAACCTGCTCACCACCCAGCTCACCTTCCAGCCGCTGCACCGGCCACGCCCTGCTCCCCTACTTAACCCCAGCGATGCCTATACCTGCTCCGACTCAGAGGAAGCACCTGAGAAAGGAGAGAAGATATCCATCCACAAGGTAATGAAATGTCATGACATACACTGTACTGGTATTAATTCAGAACTGTGGAGAATAGATGAAAGGGAGGATATTTCACCCAAATGTCTGAAGTCAGAATTCTTCACCAGAAGTAGTCAGGAGTCAGGCACAAAACAATTTTATTTGGAAGCAGCTGAAATAATCCTTTGATGGAAATGTAGTCCACCTTATTAGGGCCAAATGATTTATACACCATGCAGCACTCCCCACACATGTTAATCTTTTAGCCCATGTTCCTGCTAATGAGTGCTTCCTGCTCTCTGAGCTTTTAGCATCAAATGAAGGAGTGTATTTTCATAGACTTGAGTGAAGAAAAATAGAGTGCGTCGACTGCTCGGAGCACTGTTCTCCCTTTCATAGCCACAGCTGTGTCAACATGACAGATGTGCAGAGCCAGACAGTGTGTGTGCATGTAAGGTAGGCGAGTGGGAGAGTGGAGGCAACATGAAGGTGAATGCATTTCTCAAAAGGTTACAAAGAGGGACGAGAAAGTGTCGACAAAAATGGACCCCCACCATGATTGTGCATCCATCTGAGGAAGATACCCATTGTGGCGATGTAGGAAGCTGCCGTGTGGCCAATGGCTGCCATGCCATCAAAACAGTCGCTTGTCTGACAGGTGTATTTTTACAACCGAACTTTGTAAAAGTGGCTCAGACGACCAGAGCAGTGGCCAGTGAAACTGCGTTCATTAGGACACTCCTCCCCAGAGACAATGTGCCCTGCTCTAACTGGGAGAATAACTGGAGGAGTGACAGTCGGAAAAGAGGAATGCCCTGCACTTGCTTTTCTGCCTGCTGGCTGGTTTATTGTCCGCCGTGGTGCATACTGATGCCTTTCATGCACTTTTCCTAACTCATTTTTTACCCAACACAGGGCATGTTGTTTGTCCCTGCTGCAAAATAACAACTGCATTAGAAGCACTAACATAAAAAATTAAAATAAAAATGGGCAAAAACACATCTACCTGCAAAACTTACACTGATCTCACTCTTCTCATTTAAACAGATATAGAGATTAGTCCATTTATAGAACTGAAATAACATCGACAGCAGCAGGCATCAGATTTTTTTCTTCTTTTTTTGAGGATGGCCTGGTTTTGCCGTGCTGTTGCCGATGGTGATGTGTGTGCATGTTTCTGTTTTTGGTTTGCGTCTGCAAGGATTTCGTTGAAGAATTAACCAATGGAGCTGCAAATTCATATCATAGCACTAGTTTCCAATTTCAAAATGAGGAATAAAACATACATTTTAATGCAATTGTAGTATACAGCATACAAAACACACTAGTAATAATTATTTGCAGTCAAAGCACCAGCATTTGTGAAACTGTGTGCATTCAGATTTCTGTGCATAAATGTGTCAGTGCAGTACTGATGTGCATGTATAGGAAAAATTAAGGTTATGTCAAGCTGTCACAGTGAATGTAAGTCAGTGAAATATGCCCCTAAAGTGACATAAGCCAACACCGTGTATGAGTGTGTGTGTTTGCACTCAGTGTATGATGCCTTGTTGTGAATGGGCTCATTCAGGATTCTGAGGCGATCTTTACTAGGTCACCCTGCAGAGGACTAAGCGAGAGCCTGCCATGTTCAGCGCTTCTGTGCCAAACTGCTGCATGGCACCGAACAGATGGAGGCATCACAAGGGCACAGACCACTGGGAATCCCAGGGAGCGAGCAAAGAAAAGGCAGATAAAGGCTGCGACTGAGAGAACGAGACAAAAGAGACTTACAGAGTGAATGAAAAGCAGTGAGACAGAATCCACATGATGAAATGTATCTGTGCAATGCAACACTGACACTTCACTTTATCTAATAATGCACCATGAGGAACAGCTGCCTGCCAATATCATCCTTTCAGTGATGACTGCAGTGTTGATTCTCTTTGGAGCCAGTGGAGAAAAGAAATTAAATGCTTCCAGTGGTGAAAAATTTTCCAGGTTGTCACCTGCATCATCTGTTTCAGTTTGGCCAAATGCAGGGAAAACAACAGCCTCATCTGGATGATTAATTTGAATGGAGACAAAGTGAATAAGCTCAAACCTTATCTTACATGTGGGAGTGCTTGTAGTGCTTTTATCTAAATACAAAAGCAATTACAGTCATGTTTTTTAACTCCTGCAGTCAGTCAATAATTTAGATTTTACTCATTTATTTAAAACAGAATGCTAATATGGGCTTTCCAGCAATGTTAACTGTGTATGTGTGTATGTTTTCCTGTGTCTGTGCAGCGTCTGAGGCGGAGTCTTCACCCAGGCCTTCTGAGGAGGATTTCTTCCACATGGACCACCACCACCTCCGCCACAGGACTGCCTACCATTGAGCCCGGGCCTGTCCGACGGGACCGCAGTGCCAGCATCAAACCCTACCATGAAACACTCACCTGCAGGTACCAGGGCCACAGCTGAAAAACGGATGTTCTTATTTGTTGCTTTTCTGTCGCATATTTGTCCTTTATCCTCAGACCTTTACTTTGGTCTATGTAAAGATTGCACAAATACTTTTGCCCTATTGTTTGCTTACTGTATAAGATTTTCTATTCCCCAAAAGGAGTTTTATGAAAAATCTTTGCTATGTTTGAAGTAAAGGGTAGAATTTTACCTATTAGGCCCTGTGGTGTGACATTGTATTGTAGATAAACACAACTGTGGTTCAGACACTTTAAGGAGGACTGCTACAATGGCTACCGCAGTATGACACATCACTCTGAAGGTTATTAGGTTTTCCAGCAGTGTGGCTGTAGTTATACCAAAGACATCAGTGTGAGTGAGCAGTAATGGCACAGCAGTTTGGAAAAGGATGTGTGTGCAATGGGAGCCAGAATGGAAATATGCCCCACAGGCGAACACATTAACCTGAATAACTAAGACGCACATCAACCCTGAGCACATTAGTGCTGAAGATAGCACGGGACTCAGGCTGCACAGAAGTATCATAGAGAAGAAGTAGATCTGTGATGTGTGTGGCTTTATGTAGGTGTTTTGAAGAGGTTTTCTGGCTTTTGGGGAGAAATGTATTATAAGATAGAGCAGGGTGGAGTGCTGATGAGACAGGACTAATACAGATACAGTGAATCTGCAGTGGATGAAGTGTTGTTTTCTCCCAGTAAGTCACATTGATGCATTAAATCTTGAATAAACACGGGGTCCTAATTTATTAGAGTCATTCTGATTACTAAGTGAATTATTTAGGCACAATTTACTGTGATTAGTGCAGAGATTGCATTCCATACAATTACTTTGTGATTACTGTGACATTATGTTTGGATTATCTCAGAACAGCTCAGGGGAGATGTTTTTTATGAATTTCAAAGGAGCAGAAAATGGAGTTTCGGCTTGAAAATCTTTCAGACGGGCATGTTAGCGTGTACTCGAATATGAGTTATCGTGCATACGGTATTTTTATGTGCTATGCTCATGCACTAGCAGTACTTGTCAGCACATGCTCCCTGATCTTAAAATATTAACTATGCCTCAACAAGAAAGAGTCTCTTCATGTTTCATCTACCTTATTCAGTCTGTCAGTTTGTGTCACATAGCCGAAAGTCTTCTGATGGAGGCCAGCGGTTGTCTGCACATACAGACGATTTTGCGTGTCTCTGTGCTGTAAAGCAGCGTCTCCGATGCCTGTGGTGTGCCAGACTGGGAGGACAGTTATTACATAGTGTAGGTTTTGGTATATGTGTGTAATTTATTTTCAAGTGTTGTATAGAAACATTTGTCTGTTCTCTAATCTGGAACTGCAGCTCAATTATTAATGTGCAGAAGAACTTCAGAAAGCCACATCTGACGTCTGTCTCAAAGACACACTGAAAACTGCCTGCATGGCTTCCAACAGTACAGTTTCTGATGATAACCTCTGCATTGTTCAGTTGCATTCATTTCCAAGTTTCCATGCACAGAACAATCCCTTCTGTATATTTAAACTCAGAATACCTGAAGATCAATTCCCAAAATAAAAACTGCCACTTCCTTTGAACCATTCGGAGAGATTTAAATCAGCTCGCTTATGTAGTTACTGGACCAGTCTGCAAACTTTCAGCTAAAAACAAACACACTGTTTCCGCAAACTCTGTGTTACTTGTTAACAATTGTTCAAACTAGTTGTTATAGATGTAAAATGAAGCATGACTCTGCAACTGCATGGCCTATTTCCCTCTTCATATTAATTTAGAAGCTAATTTTGGGTGGAGAGTCCTGAAAAAAATAACTGTGTTTCCAGAAGAGTTGCTGTGTTTGTTTGTTTTTTTATGTGTTTGTTTGTTTGTTTGTGTGTTTTTATTTGGAATTTAGAAGCTAAAATGCATCACAGGGCAGTAATGTCCAATCAGATGTACAAAGAATGGTTACATGAAGAAGAGTACAATCTTACTCTACTAAGTATAGTTAGTATTTATACTTTGCTGATCTGAAATGATGCTTGTTTCAAGTGAATTCATCCATGTTGTTGCCAGGAAATAAAGCCAGACAATCTTTAGCTGTGTATTGTTAAAGATTTTTGTTGTGAGGGAGATTTGTTTCATGAACCTATTAATTGATTCTGGTCGTACTGTAAAACTGAACTATTCCCATAAAGAAATGAGGCTCGTGTTCTTGAAGGTAATTGTTTGAGCCGTACTGCCTGGAGAAACATGCTAACTAGCCAGCAACACTCTGCCTTTGGCTCATTGTGGACAATAACAGTATTCTCACCGTTTGTGGCCTTTATCTGATACTTACGTGGTTTTAGATTCAAATATTAGACGCAGTAATACTTCCATGGCTTTTTAGCTAACTGGCATGTGTGCTTCTTTTTATAATGTTACTGAACAGAGAGGATCAGTGCGCTGCTGCATCCATCAGGTCGGATCATGTGACATATGAGCTAAAGCAACTTTAGCACCTGCACAATGTATTCATATCTGCTATTGTCAAAATAATGTGTATGAAATATGAACCAACTCTTCTGAGGAGATCTGACCTCCTCCGAGAACTACTATAATGTGTTTTATCAAAGAAAATACCTTCCCTATAAATACACTACTAGGCTGAAAATATGTGCACCTCTCCCACTTCTGTGAACTTTTGGTTTGGGCTGTTTTTCATGATTTGGCCTCTTTGCTCCAGTTTTGCAACATAATACTACAATGCAACACAATATTTTGCTTGCAGTTTTGTTTCAAGTGTCTGGACAAGGCCATTTTCTGCATTGGCATCATGATGCTCCTGTGTGAACCACATGAGGTCCAGAAAGAAATTCTTTGCAGTGTGGAGTTCTGGGTTTTGCTGCACAGAGCCTTGACCTAAACCTCATCAAACACTATTTGGATGAAGTTTAATCCCGACTTATCTCTCACAATGATGCGTAATTTCCTCGTAACCAAGTTCCAAAATCTTGGGAAAAGCCTTTGCGAAGGAGTGGTGGCTGATATGGCATCACATTAATGCCAGCAGTTTGGAAAAATGCGTCATGGTCAGGTACTGTATGTTGTTATCATTTCAGTAACTTAATACGTATTTGTATCGGTGCATGTGCAGAATTTACGGTAATTCTGCATGCCTGACAAAGATAACAAAAACAAGACAAAATAGAAAATACAATAAAATAACTGTCACTCAAGCAGGGGAGGTTTGCATAAAATTGAAGCATGACATAAGATAAGAACATTGTGGCCCTGCCCCAAATCAGGAAAATAAAAAACAGAACCTGCTGTGGCTTTGCTACTTTGCAAAGTTACAGTGGAAGTTGTAATAATAATAATAATAATCTAACCTTTATTGATCCCCTTGGGGAAATTCCTTCTCTGCATTTGACCCATCCTATTCAAAGTTAACCTTAACTATACATACTAGGAGCAGTGGGCTGCCGCGGTGCAGCGCCCAGGGAGCAGTCAGGGGTTAAGGGCCTTCCTCAAGGGCCCACAGTGGTGGTGACTGGAACAAGCGGTCACTCTCACTTTCCCACCTCAACCTCTTACCAGTCCGATAAGTTCGCTCCACAAACCACTAGGCCACCACTGCCTTCTTATATGATTATATTTGTAACATTCAAATATAATCATATAGGAGGTATTCTCATATAAATAGGGCTAACATGCTGAAATAAATAAAGCATTTTTCACCTCTGTAATAGATGCTACATTACAGTTTATCCATATTGTAATAATGAGATAAAATACTGTAAATGTGTACAGCCTCAAGTTCTAAATTGTTTTATTTATTGCAATACATTTTACACTTTGTTTTGTGTCTTGGGCCTGCATCTGTCAGTGGCTTGTTCGGGTCTGTTTGCACAATGACAGTGTGATACTTGAACAAGTTCTGTAAATGTAAGCACACGAGCAGCTTCTGTACACAAAGCTCCATCGCCTGGTCTTGAAGCTTCGCCCGGCCCCAGCTATGGCCACTTATGGTGGTGTGAGTGTAAACAAACACCTGGGCCTCTCCCCAGTCACCAGAACCCCACAATTAACACACATAGGCTTAGGTATACCATCACAGCTGCCTCTTCTGGCACAGGTTGAGGCTCTGGGTTTAGTTTACTGCAGTGGAGAGGAGTCTCTTCCGAGCAGCACTTCAGTTAGATTCTGTTTTAGGCATCAGGCTCTTATCCAGATGCCTAAATATTAAAAAGATGGCTGGTGAGACTGCAGAGTTCAGCTTAAAGACACTTAAACTGGACCCATGCCTGCTGAAAACAACGTGCTGTTGTTAGGATCAAACCTGAGATGGTCTCTTAGCAATCTTCAACCTGCCAACACATCATCTCTCAAGTGGGCTTTAACACAAAAATCACACGTTTCGGGGAGTCGAAAGGCGAGTTTTTGTAATTTATGTGCTCTAACCCATATTTGTTAGCGTGTCTCGCCAAGGCAGCCGTAATATATGGATTTCTGTACAGATCAAACACCAATAATCGTTCCTGATATGCAATAAGTCCTTGCAGAGATTGTTTGGGAAAGGGGGAAGGAGTGAGAGCGAACACATGGAGGTTGGGAGGCTGGGAGAAAATGAACACATGGCTTCAATTGCCTTCTCTCTGCTCCATCATCAAATCTGTACAATCTTAATTAGGACATTAGGCTTCTTTTTTTTCTCCCTCCTTTTTCCATCATGTCAGCCTTCAGTGACGTACAGTGTTAAGAAGGAATAACACCAACTTCAAAGCTACAATATCGACTTTTTATCAGACAGACCCGGTAAAAAGGGCGCGATTGAATACCTTCCATTTCCCTCAGCCCCGACCACTGTGCTGTTATCTTCTTCACGTCATCTGGCTCGAGAGTAGGTAGATTACTGGAAGCAGAAATAATAGCTGCTGTGTTTATCGTGGCTTGGACACTGTCCGTTTGGGCTCTGAACCAAAGGTAATCTGTCAACCTGCTGTGAGTGGTTGAGTATAAAATCTGGGAGTAAACTGCAGCAGAAAGGGCAGCAGGCGGAGGCCAGGCAGAGCTTACTGCCTGACTTGAAACATACAAGGAGAAGTGGCAAGGTTGTTCTCAATGTAAGCAATGTGGCAGTTTATACAGTGTTTAATATAGCAGGATAATCAACTTGATTAGGCTTTATAGTTGTAGTAAGAATGCCAAAGTGCTTTAGGTTTAGAGAGTAGGAGTCATTTTCTGCTGTCTGTTGTTTAACAATTTAGGTTTTATTTTTTCGAAATCATGTATAAAGCAAGAAACTAACTTTATATGATTAGTAGTAACAAGCACCAAAAACTAGCCATAAAATTATGTTTACTTATTGATAATGTACAACAAATTTTTTTTACAAGAGCAAACGCATTTAGGAAAAGGTTAATGCACCCAAATTACGTTTTATATCAACATAATAAAGAAACTTTTTACTCAGTAGAAATATCTGCAAAAACACAACATGTTTGTACAGAATTAGAATACAAAAGAAGTTGATGAATGAGTTGATCAAAATATAAAGTCGCTCTTAAAGCAAAACCACGCAAACCAAGTACTTTCATGGTGTTTGTTTTTCTCCTCAAATGTTAAGTATTGTTTTAGTAGGCAGTTTTCAAAAGTCATTTTAGACTTTGTGAAATTGCATTTTTCATTCTATTTTGACACGTTACAGACCAAATCTTTATGTATAAAGGAAATTATGAACATATCAGTTAATAGTGAAAATAATAGTTATTTGCAGCCCTAAATCTATCTGCAAAACATTAGCTGACAGAGTTTTTAAGTTAGATTTTTTCTCTCTCATCAAATTCCTGTATCAACTTGTGGAAATGACAGAATAATTAATGTATTCATCGTTGTGTTCAGACACTCACAGCACTTACTTTAGTTAGGGTTACAGAAACATTGTGGTTTTGGTTGTATGGTAGAAAACTCCACACAGACTTGGTGTATAAGACAAGATGTGTTTACTTTTACAATAATTAGCCAAAACTATGATCTTTTCCTAACCCTGACCAAAATGTTTTTGTTTTTTCGGCTAAACGTAACCACATAGCAGGATGCAGGCTCTTTCCTTGACAGAACAAACATATTTGCAGGCGGCAGTTACATTCTTCCCAAAGCTATCGGGCAAAACAAGTTCTTAGAATTTAAATGTAATTTCTAGGAGACTGGGGCTGAAGCACATACATGCTGGGATGTGTATTTTGTCTTCATGCTGTTGGTATATCTCACTGGGACAGTTAAATTACTGTAACTACAGTGCTAACCGCTCTAACTACACAGTTTTTTGTGATAAAAGCAGAGTCACTTGATACCTGACTGACAGATTCCTCAAGTGAAAATGGCCGGCCTCCTTATTTACATTCTGTGCTGAAGGCTCAATGTCAGTAGCTGAGGTTATTCTGCTGCATTAGCAGAATAGGAAAAGTGTCTGCCAGTTCTTCAACTTTCATTAAAAGTAAACCTTTTAAGCCAAGCGCTGCTGCCTGCCCAGACCCCCCTGACAATAATGTACTAACTGTTCACCCGCCAAACTATCAAACTATTTTATATTCCACACCTGCTACGCATTAGACACAGTGGTCCAACCTGGCCATGCAAACACAACAGAACTCCCTTTGTTGGGGCCTCAGGACCATTATGCTGGGTGGGTACGGCAGGAAAGTGTTCCAGAAACACTTTATCAGAAGGAGATAGACACACTACAGGCCTTTGTGCTCCCTGTGACACCATGCTCTAACGACAGGCATTTCCTGCTCCGAGAAGGCAGGTTTTACAACATTTAGGGAGAGGTATTTTAATTGGAACCACCTACAGCCTGACAGTGGCCTCAGTGGAGAAACATGGAAAAGCTGTTGAGAGCAGCTCGAGAGGCTCCCCACGGTGTGGCACTGCTAACTAGCCGATACAGGCCACCCCTTTCCGTAAAAAGATAACATTTGATTTATAAACCAGTCAATAAATGTGAATATTTGCATTTCTCTTTAAGAATGTGGCTGGCAGTAAGTCTGACACTGGTTTGCCATAAATCTCTAGGAGGGTGGGCTCACTTTCTAATGAGTCATTTATAACCACGGCAGCACCAGCAACTGTTTCGAATTTGTTTTGTTGTTTGGTCCCATTGCATTGTGTTAATGTGTGCATCCATTAGGTCCATTAATGAGTATTTTCTTGAAGCATCTGTACGACGTCTGTTTCATGTGGGGACAGCACAGTAGGAATCCCATTAAGTGTTTTCTGACAGCTTCTGCTGACTGGTTAGACATCAAAGACAGATGCAGTTAATGGCATTATTCCCAATTCTTTGGCACAACTACAAACAGCAAAGTCTTGCACATTTGTTTTTCTACAAACAAACACACATGCCCCCTGTGCTTTTTCTCTTTATTTTGGGCTCTAAACCACTTTTTACTGTGTCAAACAAAAATGCCAATTTAGAATTCTCTACATTATAATTCTATTAAAATAATAAACATTTCATTATATCCTCCACAATTGTAAAACATATTTCTAATACACATTTGGATGTACCTCCCAGATCAGAGGATAAAATGGACTGGCGTTTAATAATTTACATTAAGAGGACTTGCTTTTTATCCCGCAACGGAGGGGTGGGTCCCTGCAATGTGACTGTGTAAACAGATTTATGTCACCACAACATGAGCAATACAAGTACAGCCACACATGGTTAAACTTGCATATATAGAATTAATTAAAAAATATCTTCTTTTATCTTACTAACAGCTAAACCCTTCTTTTCTCCAGTTGTGGGAGACCATACATCAGACTGAGCCATGGGGAGGGCTCTATAGACAAGGGAGACAGGATACCACGATCAGGTATGCTCACAGTCTTTCTTCTTTCTACCAGTATTACTGCCTCCAAGCAGCATGGGAACAGTGTTTGTGTGGCGTTTGTGGGCATATACACTCAATCACTATTTTTCTCTCCCTCTGTGCCTCTGGGTCAAAATTACTAAATTCATCAGAGCATACAAATGTAAAAACAGACATCCTCGTAGTTTCAATCGTAGCATCTGGACTTGCTTGAGTTTCTCAAAGACGTTTCACCTCCCATCTAAGAGGCTTCGTCAGTTCGAACTGAACTGATCTTTAGTTTTTTCTGTATTTCTCTGTGTGAAAAAAGGGCAAACCTAGATGGTGTGCTGTTAAATGAAGATAGCTTTAAGATGATAATAATCAGCTAAAGGTACACATCAGATTTTTAAGTCACTTGTGGTCACAGGGGAAGAAATTCTCCACATATTTGACACCAGTAGTATTAACCAATCTGTTACTGTAGAAATCCAGCATTGAACATGATTAGAACTCCAAAGCACTGCTTTCCTCAAACAAACTGTTTGACTTGTTTTGACTAAGGGGCGTGGCAGCAATCAGAGATGCTGCAATGTTAATTAACACAGCATTCACCATCTTTGGGACCTTTATTCTGAGAATTGCAGAAAATAACCTATTAAAGCAAGCCAGGATTAAGGGAAGTGGATATACCAGAGGAGAAAATCCAACACCCCAAGAAACCTGATGATATGCATCAGTTTAAGGAGATTAACAGTGGATTTTCCCCTCAGGGCGCAGTGTGACATCTCTTTGTTTTTCCTTTTACTAGCAGAGGACCAAGTGGTTGTGTCATCAGACTACGACAGCACCCACGAAGCCAACCACAGTGACAGCAGCGATGTAGCACATACAGAGGAGGACATGGAGGAAGGAAAAAACCCCTCCCAGAATGTCATCCTCCACGCACTAATACCTCCTGAGGTGAGGCGAGGCAGAGCGACATGTGCCTTCAGTCACATTGATACTAACCTGTGGTACAATTTTACGCATATAACATAAAACAAATGACTAATCAGACAGTCTTTGCAACATTTAGTATTTACATTGTAGTTTCATGTATTAACCACTTTTTTCTGTGCACCACTTGTAAAGGATAAACCAATTCTGGCACCAGAGCCGTTTATAATGGAGGACTTGGAGCCGATGATGAGTCAGCTAAACAATTGGAACTTCCCCATCTTCACCTTGATGGAGAAGACCAATGGGAAATGTGGACGGATCCTCAGTCAGGTGAGAACATCTGCGAGAATCAATGGCTGAGTGTCAACATAGCGATTTAGGATTTGGACGAAAATTCATCCATGAGATAAACGTCTGAATCCATTACTGAATTTTAAAAAAATCAATCTACAAAATGTTTAAGGTTCATTTATCTGCAATACTACAGTCATATAATTTAGAATTTGGCTTTTTTAAATTAAGCCTGGTGCTGTTCACAGACACTCTGACAGTTTGATTTTTGTGTTACAGGTATCATACAGGCTCTTTGAAGACACTGGCCTGTTTGAGACCTTTAAGATCCCTGTAAAAGAATTCATGAACTACTTCCATGCCCTGGAGAATGGTTACAGAGACATACCATGTGAGCTCAAATATCATACTGCTTGTGAAGTTTTTCATTTTGTGTTGGTTTACCTATAATCTTGTTTACAACTGTAACAATGAAAGCAGCCACTAGAGGGAAATGTCATACAGTCTATCCAGTGTTGGTCATATATGACCCTATGCTGCCTTTATGTTGTGATGAGACACACAAGCAGCCCAACAGTGCTCCCTGCTGGAGAAGATCACAAACACTGAGCACATTTGTTTTCTTCTCTGGCCCAGATCACAACAGGGTTCACGCCACAGATGTGCTTCATGCGGTCTGGTACCTCACCACGCAGGCTGTGCCTGGTCTGCCCAGCCTCATCACTGACCACGGTTCTGCCAGTGACTCAGGTATGTTCACCAGTACATGCATGCAGACATTTGTATGTCCTGTTGGGGGTGCTGGTGTGTGTGTGTGTGAATCTATCAGTCAATAAAAGTGTGATTGAAGGTATTAAAGTCAAGAAAAGTTGCCATGTAAGAACAAATAGAACAGATAACCGTATCCTTTTGTTTAGTTTACACTTTTGATCAATAATTTATGACCATACGGATTTTCTATATGTAGGCCAGAGTTCATTTTGACTTTTCATCTCCCTGCAGCCTCACTGTGAGCCATCTCATTAATGTCAGGGCATCAAACCTGCAGGAGTGTGTGTTCTTATCCTATTCACAGTTTGTCTTATCTTACTCAGGCTTTTGGCACTTGCATTTACGTACCAAACACTATTTGAAGTCTAGAACAGCATGAAATTGCAGGCAGATTAGAGTTCCCTCTTACTCATATTTCCATAACCTAATTTGTATGCCTTACTAGGGCCATCCCTTTGATCCACATATAAGTGGATTTGAATGTTCAAGTGTGTGTGTGGCTCAGTGTGTATGTGCTCTAGACTGCGTGTGTGTGTGTTCAGACATGTGCACATGAAAGTACCGTATATGTGCTGTGTAGATTCTGCCACCCTGCTCTTCAACCCTCCTCACTTTGTCTTCTCCCCGTGGCTAGACTCCGACAGTGGAATAACACACAGTCATATGGGCTTCCTGGTTTCAAAGACCTACACTGTGTCAGAAGACGGTTATGGCTGCCTGTCAGGCCTCATACCGGCTCTGGAGCTCATGGCCCTTTATGTGGCTGCTGCGATGCACGACTACGATCACCCCGGGCGGACAAACGCTTTCCTCGTAGCCACCAGCGCTCCACAGGTACTTGTGCTATTCAGTCTACTTTTGAACAGTATCAGATTAGGATCAAAGTAGTTTACTTGATTTTCTTGAGTTGCACGCTCAATTTTTCTTACACTGTAAATCATTTTATGTTCCCCGCTGCATTAAAATGTGAGTACCTACAATTCTAATGATTAATTAGTTCAAAGTCATCTCATGAGATGTGAACTTAAGAAAAAAAGTCCAATAAACTCAATCAACTAGTTACATGTAACAAATGGTTACAGACGGACATGCTTTCCTTTAACATTTTCTAATTTTAACACATTTCTTCTTTATTCAACATCTAGAACTTACAGTTTCAGCTGTTGAAGTCATTTTTGTCTGAGTCTGAAGCTGCTCCTGGTTACCGTGAGATAAATGATAAGTCTACAGATATAGGGCCTGAATTCAGAACTAACTTTTGGCATGATTAGAATTGTTTTGATTATAGTGAAAAATAATAATAATTTAGCGTGTATTAAAGACACACAGCAGGTTTTCACCATGTCTCTTGTCTCAAACTACAAGAGTATCTGTGAGGTTTTATCTCTCTTACAATGCATCCTGGGAAGTCTGATAATATGCTTTCTTATGAACTTAATGTAATGAGCTGAGTGAGCTCTCAGCTGTCCATTCATTCAAGTCATTATTTCAAGCCAAAATGCTCCAAGTTAAACTCAGGGAAGTCAAGAACTTGAAAGTTCTAAAGTGGTCGGAAAATTAAAATTAGAATTAGCAATATTCAACTAGAAAAGATAAGTTGCTTTGACTAAATTCCTCTATGAGGTTTTACAGCGTAATAATCAGAAGAATGATCATTTGATTGGCTACTTTCTGCCACTTTGTCTATTTCACTGCCAAACTGCACTGGCAGAGCTGATGCAAATCACCATCATCTTTGACAGTGTAATCAGACAATCACCAGTTACAGTGACACTTTATTGCCTGTCAGACGCTGACAGGTCACAAGTGTGGAATTGCGCTGTTGTGTCTGGTTGGAGACTGTATTTTTCTAATCATGTCTTGATACGGAAAGACAATTTATCTGTCACATACTAGAACCATGAGCTGTACTTTACTCGATAATAGTTTGGAAGCATAATGTGGTTTTGTCCTTTATAGTTAGTCATTTTAGTCATTATCCCATCTCAATTTTTATTCCTTTATCTTAGTACTGGATGCACAGGCTAGTTGGATTCATTTATAGATATTTTTACTCATGCTTATGTAAAGTGTCTGTGTGTGTTTGCAGGCGGTGCTCTACAATGACCGCTCAGTTCTTGAAAACCACCACGCTGCCTCAGCTTGGAACCTCTTCATGTCACAGCCAGAGTACAACTTCCTGGTCAACCTGGACCATGTGGAGTTCAAACGGTTCCGGTTCCTGGTCATCGAGGCCATACTGGCCACGGACCTGAAGAAGCACTTTGACTTCCTAGCTGAGTTCAATGCCAAGGTATTCTATAAGCATATTTGTAGTTGTTCTACGTTAATTTTTTTTTTTTTAAAGAATCTTAAAAGCTAGGGAGTTCATAAATATTGTGATTAATTCCCTTCAAAATTTGTTGACAAAATAATGAACTTTTTAGCAGAACTTTGAGATTTTAACGCAATGCAAACACTGGGTTATGAATAGCTGCCTTCAAATATAAAGTGAACCATATACATATAAATATTTCTTTTTGGTTATTGTCTTTGAAACCAGATGTCTAAATAATGCTAGATGTTAAATTGTTGCAGTATTATTCAGTTTTTGGAGTCAAGTGTATTGAATCGAGGTACTTTTCTCATGCCACAGCTGTTACAATACTGAGAGTAAGCTTCGGAGAAAAGGAAATATCCCATGGTTTTCGAGGTACAGTCTGTTTGTACAACAACAACAAAAACGCAGCACTTTCAGTATGTTCAGCTCAAATCACCAACACAAAGCACTGAGCAGCTTTTCAAGAACTCATTTAAGTGCAGAAAAAATGTTGGCTTTGGATTTAAGAGTCCGGGGTTTTTCCATTGTGAGTATTAGTACAGTGGTGCTACTCGTTGGCCAGGGCCTGTCAGCTACCATTGAGATTACTGGCTTGGCAGCAAACATAACAGCAATGTCTCTTAAAGTACCCTGCTCTGCTCTGCTCTTCCTGGAAGCAAATTAGCTTTCTGTGAAGTACCCATCAAGTTTTTGTTCTTGATCTCCTCAGCTTCCTGAGCGTCTCCAGATCTGAGGCTCATTAGGCAGACAGTCACTGGAAAAAAGGAATTCATTCAAACGGTGCTGAGATTGGCCTTTTGGTGGTGGCTTGTCTCTAGAAATACGTTGAAAATCAAACATTTTATCCTGAGATTTAATTGGGATCAATGTATAACTAGTCATAGCTTACAGAAACTGTAGGTGGTCATAGCTTCTTTAAAGAACTGTGATTGTAACCTCTATATTTTTAAATAAAGCACGTGACAAAATAATCTCGTCAGTGCATTCCAGCATTGCTGTGCTCCAGACATTAATTTAAATACACAATTCATGAACAGCAGAGCAGGGACTACACATTTACATAACATCTACATATCAGACACTGTATCCGCCAGCATGTTTGAATACACTGAATGTCGACACGTCTGTTTGTTGATCCCCCAGGTGGGTGATGATCCATCTACAGGAATCGACTGGTCCAATGAGAATGACAGATTGCTGGTCTGCCAGATGTGCATTAAACTGGCTGACATCAATGGGCCTCTGAAGTGCAAGGACCTACATCTGCAGTGGACAGAAGGGATTGTCAACGAGTTCTATGAACAGGTGTGTAAACCGTCTCTGATGGGCACTAAGGCCTCGTTTGTATTTGCTAAACTAAAGATCAGCGTACTGTCATGTTTGTGTGCAGGAGGGAACACAACAACACAAACATCTATATGGAACAAAATACTACAATCAACAATATCTGTTAGGTTGTCAGTGGTATGGTCATTTTTGAGCTGTAATCTTATCATTTTGATGTATTTTATATATTCATAAAGTATTTATATCATTGAATCCAGTTCAATGAACTCAAACCTCATTGTTGGATCTATGTCAGCAAGAATTTTACTTGGATGCATAGAAATAAACACTAATATTCAAGCTATGTAAAGATTTAATCTGATTTAAACCAAAACTAAAAATCAATTGTTACTACTATTAATAAATACATCTGTATTCAAAAACCTGCTATAACTCTTTCCTTTATGCCATAAACCTCTCTTCATGTCCACAAACTATTAAAGTGCATACAGTAAAATGAGCCATATTGTTGCTCTGGTTGACAAACTGCTTCATCACCATTAATACAGATGAATGCACAGCTAATTTTGAATTGATTACACATACACTGACTGCCAAACAGTGACAGGACAAAGTAAAAGAACCCTTTGGAAAGCATTAATTTGTCCTAAAATGTGGGGAGATCTTCATCTAAGTTACATGAATAAACACAATCTCGTTGGACCAATAACACACAAATCGTGTATTGTCCTTCTCCACACTGAATGCATCAATCAAACCTTCACAGTGCAGGCTGGAGAATGTATGTAAACCCCGAGACTAATGACATTAGCACAAAATAATTGGTGTTACAAGTTAGCAAACCCGGATTCCAATCAGTGGAACAAGATTGGAAGTGTGGGTTAGATCCACTTTAACATTTCGAGGTTGCTGTTCACAAGAAACGCAGGCTGATATGAACCATTTGTTGCAAAAAAGAGATCTCAGAAGACTTACGTTTATTTCCATAAAACTGGAAGGTGTTTTAGAAATTCATCAGATCACAGTTAGACAAAATGTCTATTAATGGATAAAATATAATATTGTGGCTCTTCTAGCTAGTAAAGTAAAATGAAATAATAGCATAAAAGAATAAATTCTGGTGATGTAGTGTGAGGTTTGCATAAGGTCATTCTATTTTCCCCCAAAACACATAGAAGCATGTACAAATACTGAAATATAGTCTTCCCTTCTTTATTTTTTTCCTTCACGTAGGCTTTTGGACGTCAGGCACGATTGATTTGCTCTGTTAATTCATTTTTCATTCAATCCCTCTGACATATTGAGATAGTAATGGCAGTGCTCCCTCCGAGAGCTGCTATTATGTGAGAAGCTGTCATAATTCCTTGACAAGATTAATGTATCTGTTCATTTAGGTCAGTCATAGTCTGCGTTTACATTGTTACATTACATTACATTTACTTATCGGTGAAGAACAGCAGAGACAGAATGATTCATATGTGCTGTACGGCTCACATACTTGGCTTTATTGTCACTGTTATAAAATCATGTGCTATTGTGGCCTCAATTTTATATACAGTGCTGCAATAGCAAACAGAATCTAGTTATGCCTTCGGCCTAATGCTACCCTCTCTGACCTTTGTTACAGTATGTCCTCTTGGCACCGAATGGCTGTTAATCTCTGCTAATTGCCTCTGGGTCAAGCAGAATATGTTCAGGCCCTTATGTACCCTCCTGCTTGTTACAAGTCTCTTTGAGGTCTATGAGGGGAGACACAGAGTGCAGGAGCTCCGGAGGAGAAACACTCTTCAGTGACAATAGTTTTAGTGATGCTAGATGTGATGACGCAAACAGGGTACCCAGGCAACTGTCATTCAGGCTGGGCAGCAGCCTCTGATTACAATTGACAGCCTTGAAAGTCCAACACCCTTGTAAAAAAAAAGCAGCCAGCAAAGCAATACTTGTCCTCCTAGCTAAAGAACGTGTTCAGCCATGTATACCAAAGATACACACCACATTACACTCATACACTTTCAGACACTTCCACATGCAGCACAAGGAAACATGTTGGCAGGCCCTTGAGGATGAGGTTTGCTCATCTCGCTGACAGGCTTTCTGAAATGATGATGTATGAAACAGGATCTGGGTAAATCAATATTTTTATTCTGGATAAAGCTCTGGGCCTACAGAAGAGGACAGTTAATGAACACTTAAGTCTTATCACAAAACCATGAACTTGTATTCAGTTGGATAGTTAGAATATACCTGGCCACTGTATTCATGACATCCACCTGTTTAGGATGTTGTCATGGTGACTCTACTTAACTGTCCACAAATTCCATCAAATTGCAGATCCATCTGAGATCTGATCTTTCAATGAATGTCACTGTGCTTTAAATTAGTACGTTTCTGCTGTGCAGGAACAGAGACGTTCTACTGTATAGGGTATGGGATGACACTTGGGGGCTGTTACCAAGGCAACCATCAAACCTTGCTATAGCTGTTTTTCATTCCCATCTATACAGACGTCATAGACAGCACAGATGCTGTGCTTTTCTTTTGGCCCTTGTGTAGAAATGGCTGTCATGGGCACTTTTACCTCAGTTCAAATATTAGATGCAATTGTTTAATTTACAGTCTAACAGTGTATTAGGTTTTAGTACTGTTACTTTACTGATAAAGAGTCTCTGATAAAGTGACATCTTAGAGAAGAACGAATATCTAAGTGTAAATTCATAAGAAGGTCCTATAAAAGATTATAATTAAGTACTAAATATGTACATTTTCACAATCGGTACAATCAGGAAGATGCCTCTAGTTTCTCATCCTGGCTTTTAGGACACAGATTGAAGAACTACTGGTTTATTAACAGCTTTATTCCCAAAGCTTCCCTCTTGTGTTGCACCTGTCACACTGTGTGTTTTGAGTGATCACCATGCTCCAAATAATGTTCTTTTGTTTCATCTCTCCGGGTGAAGTAGGCAGCAAACTGCAAATTGTTACACTATTAAGACTCACAACCATCTCTAATTGTGAACCAAGTAATTTAGGATGTGAGAGATACTGGCCTGACATCAATCCTGCCTTTCCCCTCTGGCTAGATGACTCTTTTTTGGGGGGGATATTATGTGTGATGAAATGTGAATCATACCATGTCTTGGGATAATTTTGCACCAGGGTGGCTCATGCATGCTTTTTTCTTTTTTTTGTAGGGTGATGAGGAGTCCAGCCAGGGCCTTCCTATCAGCCCCTTCATGGATCGAGCAGCACCACAGCTGGCCAAACTCCAGGAATCGTTCATCACACACATCGTTGGACCGCTGTGTAACTCCTATGACTCAGCCTGCCTCATGCCTGGACGATGGGTGGAGCCCAACCCAGAGGCAGAGGAGCCAGACATCGTGGAGAATGAAGAGGAGGATGAGGAGGATACTGCCGAGGAAGACACATCCACCAGCTCAGAAGCATCACGTAAGCATTAAAGTCGACAACAAAGCTGTTGTTGAGGCACAAGGATAACAAGGAAATGATCCGAAGCATGTAGATTGGAAGTAGTGTGGTTGTCCTATTTCTATTCATTCTTCTTTATGGATCTGACTCTACATGGATATGAACAAACCCATACACAGAGAATATTATAGGAGTATGTGACATGCTGCAGGACATTCACAGTCTAACAACATTAAACAGTTGTTCCTCTTCTGAACACCGGGTAATTAATTTGTTTTGAGGAATTTTGTAGTTTAAAAACACTGCAGTTCAAAATGGATTAGAATGCCACTTATCAGAACATATTATAAAGGCTAATGACAACTTGTTGGAAAGCCAAAGGTAAGCTCTGTTTTTAGTAAGCCTGGATATTAGCCTGGGAGTAATACTGTACAGTGTATTTATAACTTATTCAGTATATTCAACCCCCCATGTCCAATGGGAAATACATGAAATCAATAAATGAGCAGTTCTTTTTTAAATCCTTATATAACACTGGTATTGACAATGTGATGACAGAAACTGACTTTTTTTTTTTTTTTTTTTTTTTTTTACAACTTTCTGACGATCTTTGTGTGGTTCTGCTGAGAAAACTGACCAAATTTAAGCTTAAAATCATGATATTTCATCTAAATCATGTCTCATTTAAAAATTCACCAAAAACAAACTGTTTGCACTAAAAAAAACTAAAATGATGTGCTCCTCGGTGCAACCGTAAAGCCATTAGTAACTCAGATATGACCAACAGTCATGTGGCAAAAATTCAGGGAGCATTCTACTAAACTGCAGGCTGTGTTCACATAGAGATAGGAGATCTTTAGAGTGTAGAGACATGTTTTGTTTCAGTAATACTTGTGGGCACTAAAATGTTCCACATGTTGATTCCAGGTTTTTAAAATTATTGTAAAATAAATAATCAAAGAAATCCAACTTTTTTTGTGATTTATGGCATTATAACTTTGTTATACTGCACAAAATATATTTTTGAGCTATCTCTACTTCTAGCCATGGTTATGCTGTTTCCATAGAGGTGCAGTATTTTATGTTGCAATGAAAAATTAGCCCACAATGAGTGAAAACATGACAGGATCAAGCTATGCTTAGAAAATGCTTGAGATTCTAAGGGTTAATACTTTGCAGATGATTAGCAAGATAACAGAAAAGAAAAATGTCTTAAGAGGTTGTAAAAGTGGTGAGTGACACTAGTGGAGGCTAGTAACCAAATTTTCAGAACATGTGTAAAGTTTTTAATCAAGATACTTTTTTTTTTTTTTTCTACCAGAAAAAGCCACTCCCAAGAGGAGGAGGAAAGTCTTCTGCCAGATCACCCAGCACCTCCTGGAGAACCACGAGATGTGGAAGAAGGTGATCGCAGAGGAGGCCCAGAAACAGGAGGAGTCTGTCCATTTAAACAATGTAGCTGAACCAATTCTGGCCATTCATGAGGAGGAGGAGGAGTCAGGCAGCAGAGAGGAGGTGGTAGAAGGAGAGGATCCCGAGGAGGAAGTGGAGGAACCAGAGTGGCCAGAGTGTCTGAGGGACGACTCTAAACCTCCTGAGGAACTAGAGGAGGGGGACCCACAGTGAAACAGCCCAGGGGAACTCTGGCATCAGTCAGGACAGGGGATGTGAAGAAGTATTACTTTTTTTCTTATCCAATCAACTGACTCCTGTTTTTTGCCAGCACATCACTTAGACACAACACTGTAGATGTTTGGGAAATGTGTGCCTATACAGAGAAAAAAAAACAGGGTGGGAAAAATTTGTGCTTTACACATTTTATCTGAATATGCGGTTTCACCAGACATTTAAAGGAGCTTTCCATATTGCAATACGGGATTATTCGTGTACTTTGGGATACAGACTCTTTTGCTACTGTCAAGAGAAGAGCAAAGCTTGGTTGCACAGGCTTCAACCCAGCGTGGTAACACAGGACTGCAGAAATTTGCTGCCAATTTATATATAATTACTTTCTGAATGCAGTTATATATAGGCATCACAGTTACATGTACTTGTGTTTCAATTTTAGCATTTTTTTGAGGCCTCACCTGGGCCATAATATGTTTTTTTTTTCTATACAAGGATTATAAAGGGAGTCAACAAATGAGGAACATTGGTGTAATTTTCTTCCTTTCAACTTCTGCCAAAATGAATCCCCCACCCATGGGCTTTAAGCATACAAAAACAAATATTTACTCATATTATGTTTTACATTTGTTGCCAAATGAAGTACTTCACACCATTATGTGGAGCCATTTTAGTTTCACACAGAGGCTCCTTACACTTTATATGTGTGTTCATTTGTGTGTGCCTGTGTGTTTAAATTAATTCGCTCGTATGCACAATTCTTCTGCAGAGGACATAATTAAACTCAGCAGATTAGCTATTATTTGTAAATACAGGTAAATATGGCATCACTGAACCAAACATTGCAATCAAGAGACCTGCACTCACAAAAAACAGTGGGTTGT